>JAAAIY010000217.1:5014-51691 GCA_016098105.1 Actinomortierella wolfii
CGCATGGTTCGTGGACGACAGATAACTGGAGACATTTGAGCAGGAGTCGACCGCAATGGTGTTATATCATTATACGCACATTCATATATACAAATATCTATATGCAGCTTGAAAAGACATACACTCCCTCCCCCCCAATATCACATCACGAAAAGTAGAAGTAGCTCCCCTTCCTTACCCCTGGCTCTACCCCTCCCCATGTTAACTCGGAGGATAATACCCCGCTTTACCCCCCGTTACTTAATCCAAAGTGTCTTTTTGTGCTTCATTGAATCAATTTGTCTTTGAGCCTTGTTTATATGGATTGCCTCTGTATGTTGTTTTGTGATGTAGATAATGAGAGATATGAATTTTCGCGCCCAATTTTTTTTAAGTTTCTCTGTTCCCTATTAGGCGCGACCCGTGCTCTTGTGCTCGTGTCGTTTTCTCCTTTTGTCATTTGAACACACATTCGTAAAGCGGGAAACTATGCCATTCATTCCACCATCAGGCCAGGACGATGAGTTGGCTCTCGAGACGGCTGCTCTGGTAATGGCTAGCCTGTGTTCATGCTTAGACATTACTCTTTCTTTTTTCACTTTTTACATTCACTCTTATTCACAAGCTGTGTACTTTGCAGTGTAATATTTTTGCTAAGAAGACGATGCCTATTGCCTTTTTTTAAACGCTTTAGAAAGAAGAGCTCGAATGGTTCATGTCGACGCAGGCCATGCCTTCACTGAAAGAGATTCACCGGGCACTACTAGTAAGATTACGCAAAAAAAGGAGTTTGGAGCAAAAAGTATTATACGTTTCAATGCCATAAACGACGTTCTATGGCTCTACTAATGTATTCGTTACATATGTTCAACCCACACAGGCTTGCCAAGAAAGCTCCCAACTACAAGATGACACGAAGGGTGCCTTAACACTCGCTATATCATCTACAAGGTGAAAAACAAAGACTTGATCATGAACATATCCAAAAGAGGACGAAAAAAAAGCCGCTAGAGCATCACGTTTCTTACTAAAATAGTCCATCCTAACTCCTTTCTCCTTAGCAATGACATTATGAAAGGGTTTATTACTATAGCTGGCAGCTACATCGTTCGAGGAGTATGAATGAACACTTTAGCTAAAAAAAAATTAGAGGATCAGACATGTGGTAATGTTTTGGGCACGAAAAAAGTTACAAGACTTACAACATGAAAAAACTCCCTTTCTCATTGTGATTTGATATCAAAAACTAGGAATTAGTGGTAAAGCTTCCAAAACAGCCAGTGGTCAAGGCCGCCATTTATGCCCAAGTCCCAAGCAACATGGCAGGGACGAGCGCTGCAGAGAGTGCAGCCGCCACTGGCGTGGCAGCCCTGTCTGCGCCAGCTGCAACGGCCACGACGGCTGAAACGACGATGGCCACCTCGACCACCGCTTCAACTGCCAACCATCCCAATAGCAGTGTTCACCCAGGCCGAAAATCACCTCCTTCAACGTCATTGACCATGGCTGCAGCTCCAGCTGCCGAGCTGTCCAACATCCAAGGGTCACATCAGCTATTGCAGGACGCTATTATGACCGGCTCATCTTCGAACGCCTCGGCCAGTTCATCTTCGGCTTCTGTCAAAGCGGCTACAGGGGCACATGGTCGGGGCTCATCCACGTCTTCGGTGGCATCGTCTGGCAGTGGAACAGTCGGCACAGCGACAACAATGACGGCCATGAATCCAACTGGTGGCAGTGTTGGATTGACACCACATCAGCTACTTAATCCGTACAAGGCTCCAGGCTTTTGGACACAACCATACTTTCTGGAGCAAATTAAGGATATTCAGAACCATCTTTCGCAGGCTTTATTCCATCTGGACGACTTTTGGGCACTTGCATCATCTTGTTCTTCTGCTTCTCAGCAGCAGCAGCAGCCAGCATCGTCGTCACCATCGTCACCATCGGTCGAAACATCTCCACCACCATCGATTGAACTTTCAGCTGTTCAGACATTGCTCCAGCTCCTCCAGCGGCATCTACGGGGCGCAATCGAGAACCTGGCACGGCCGAGTAAAGAGAAGTTGTATCCGTTCCGAGTTTGTGACCCAAAGATCTTTGCTCCGCCGTTGAACGAGGACTTTGTACTCGAGTTTTATATCCGCGACTCCAAGGTCGTTTGTGCTGCTTATGCGCTCCAGCTATCAACACCTCCGCCCAGTGTTAGTGGTGGATCTGCGTTATATCACCCACAGCCGCAACATTATTACCAGAGTGATGCCCAACAATCACATTCACATCAACACCACCACCACCAACAACAGCAACATCAACATTCTCTCCAAGTGCTACAACCTCCGCCTCCCGCCGCAACCACTGGTAGTGGTCCAGTGTTCCTTGGCCATTCGCATCAGCGCGCATACTCGCAGCCATCCGTGTCTCAATCCTTAACCGTGCGGGCTGAGGGTGCAACAGCTGGAGCCGTGACAGACTTTGCAGCGAGTGGACCCCGCAATGGCAATTCACAGACACGGCCGGCTCCCCGACGGTCACCTTCGTCATCGTATTTTACGGGAGGGAAATCAAACGATCAAGGAACAGGTGGTGGAGGCAGTGGATCCATGTTGGGATTCTCTTGGTCGTCGCCATCCAAATCACCTCCGCCGTCACTGCACGTTCAGCAGTCTTCTACTTCATCGTCCAAGAATGGAGGCGTTGGAGGAGGGAGTGTAGGAACGAATGGTGGTCATGGTGGTCATCATGGATCAGGAACGACAACGGCAGCAACAGCAACGGGCCAGAGCAAGACAGGTGGTGGCGGAACAAATTATCTGTCGATGCTCTCAGGCGTCCGTGGTTCCGACGGCTCGGCACCATTGGCCTTGGATAAGATTGGACTAACAACCAAAGGCGGTATCAAGTATGCTTTTTTTTTATTCCTCACCAGTCTTTTCCTATTTGTCCCTCGAGACAAACAGAAAAACAAAAAAAAGAAGGTTAATTGGTTTCTAGGGGATTTGGAAAAAAAAACATTAGCTAACCTCTTTTACTGTGATTTTTTTTGTATGTGTGTGTCATAGTAAATATCGAGGCAAGATTGCGACAACACTGGAAGATGTAATGGTCCAAGTACAACACCCAAAGCTGGACGAAATGCGAAGCAGACTAGTCCATGCCGAAGCCCTATGCCTCAATCTCAGTACGCGACTACAAGTATTTGTACAATAAAAGGAGATGAATCTTTTGAACATATTCAAAAAAAAACAGCAACAATGTTTTGTTCTACTAGGAAAAAAAGCAAAATTTTTTACTTGCAAAAATGACAAAAAGACGTAAAAAAGAGAGATAGAGTGTGTGTAGTGGTATTTTGGGTTTTGTGCAATTGTTCAAACAGGAGGAAACGAGAGCGAGAATAGAAAGAAAAAATGGGTAAACTAGGTATGCGTGTAGATAAGAGAGCAAAAAAGAAAAAAAAATAGAAGAGGTGAGGGTGTGGACTAGCTACAAAGGAAATAAGAACGAGATAGAGGAGACATGAAACAATGTGTGTAAACAGGGAGGAAGGAAGGGCAAATAAAAGGTTGTTTGTGTCTATGGGCCATATGCGTGAGGTGACGTTGGTGGAGACTGTGTATGATGGGAAGCGTTGGTCCTGTTCCTTCGCATGCCACCAGGAGCCGACGGCGGCGGTGCGTTCTGGAACTGGAGGGTTGGCGACAAGGGTCCACCGGCGCCCATCGGCTGCATGTTTGGCGAGCGTGGGGACAGTGGTGGGCCATTCATGGGACCAGCGCCTGGAGATCGTGGTGGGGGACCACCAGAACCCATGCCCATCATCATCGGCCGTGCCTGGTTCCCGACCAGCGGTGGACTCATCAGCTGACGGCCGTTGTAGTCATAGTGCTGTTGTTGTGGGCCAAGATCGCTCAGCATGTCCGATTCGCCATCCATATCCGTGTACACGCTCCGTGGGCCACTGCCGAGATACGGCGACTGCTGGCGCTGGCGCTCGGCACGCTCGATACGCTT
This sequence comes from Actinomortierella wolfii, assembly GCA_016098105.1. Lineage (NCBI taxonomy): Eukaryota > Fungi > Mortierellomycota > Mortierellomycetes > Mortierellales > Mortierellaceae > Actinomortierella > Actinomortierella wolfii. Next base: position 9,005 of record JAAAIY010000217.1, read on the forward strand.
GACCTGACGCACGCGGGCTTTTTCGTAGTCGTCCCAGCGCTTGAGTGGCACCTTGGAGGCATCAAAGACACCGTCGGCGTTGCCGTGGGCCTCGCCCTTGGCCTCACCGGCGACCTTACGCGTCTCACCCCAGGAAAAGTCGTCGAAATGCCAGTATGCGTAAAGTGGGAGGATGAAGTTCCAGACAGGTAAAGCCAGAAGGTACACAAACATCCATGCAACGTAGATCAGCTTGCGGGTGGTGAGCAAGATCATGACGGCGGGCAGCATCAGCACAAAGACAAGCATGATCAGCGGGACGGCCTGGGCAATGGTGTCAATTTTGTTGGTGGCCAAGACAGCGATCAGGACGACCATGAGGATCATAGCAACGGGCAAGACGACAGTACCAATCAACTCCATGAAGACGACAAACTGCATCGAGAAACAGAAAGTACCGCACAAGTTGCGCACGAGGACCAGCTCGAGCAGGTTGTGGATCGTCGAATTAATCCAGCGGCGACGCTGAGACAGCAACACATTAAACTCGTCGGGCACGACCGTCTTACAGATAGCCTGAGGCATGAACATCATCTTACGGTTCGGAAAGTTGCGCAACATCAATGTTGTCAGGAAACGATCCTCACCCAAGAGCAGCAGGTTCTTCTGGTGCAGTGTGTCGACCACGTTTTGCGAATATTCTTGCACAATTTCCGGCTTGGTGATGATTGGGATCCAGTCGTCGCCCTTGCGTGCCTTCAGACGGTACATACAGAAACAGCCCGGCAAACAGGTCACACCTCCAAACACCGATTCGAAACCCTTACCGAGATGGTGGGAAATGTAGTACTCAAACACCTGAATACCCGTCACCCATGACTGGCGCTTGTTGGCAATCTTGGTTTCACCGCACAGACCCATAATCAGAGGATCGTTGCTCATACAGTTCAGCAGCAATCGAAGCGAGCTCGGGTACACCTTGGTATCGGCATCCACCATCAGACAAATCTCAAAGTTATCCGGCGTCACGCCCATCAAGTGCTGAATCTTTCGGAAAAGCTCAAAGTCAAGAGGCGTCATACGGTCGTTGTAGGTCACACGCATGAAGAAGTTCATCAACACCAGCTGCGAATCACGCTTGCCACGGTTACCGGCCTTGGGTTTATCCTGTTCCTCTTCGTTACCGCTCTTGACGACAAGCACCGTTGGCACACGCTTGTTCTTCCATCGGAAGTGGCCGGCATACACCTTGGCACGGTTGTGTTGCTTGGAACCAGCTGCAACAGCAATGTACGACTGGGGTGTCGGTTCAGGATCAAATGCTGGATCGAGCTCCAATAAGCTGGCGCAAATGTCGGGAGTCGAACGATCGTTGCCAGAACCAGTAATGATACCGTCACAAATGATGAAAAGCAGCTTCTTGTTGTCGGGATACTCTGTCGCAGCCAAGGACTCGATTGTCGTGCGAAGCGATGCCTCACCTTCCGAGTAACAAGTGACAAGCATCACACAGTAAAGTTCCGAAGGGTTGCCGACAGAGCTGGCACTCGTGCCAGAACGAGACAGTGCGCCAGACTTACCGGGAGCGCCACCAGGAGCAACAATGGTTGAGCCCGAAGACGCAGCCGATGCCATGGTGTGGACCTTTTGTTTGGGTGGAGGGCGAGCAAGCTTGGCGGACAAGAACCAGTTGAAGATGACAGCCATGACGAAGCGAGTCAACAGAATGCCCAACACAACTGTCAGCGACACATACATGAACAGATCAGCAGCGAAACAGCCAGCAGTCGCCTTATCGATGAATCCTGCACCAAATTTGGCAACAAGGCAGTTGGCGTTTCTCTTGAGATTCTCGCTGCGGAAGAACAACTTTGTGGCATCCTTGCCACCTTCAGGGTGAGGCGTGTTGATGACATGGCGGATGAATGCATCGAGCTCATCTCCAGCCACAGGTTGAGGGTACACTTCCAAGTATTTGTTAAAGTTGAGTACGTTGCCGTCAATCACAAAGAAGTTTCTGAGCTCAGGGAGTGACATTTGGCTCCAGTCGTAGCCAACCTTGAAAGGTGTGCCATCAGGTGTCAGGGCAGGATCCAGGCCATAAGTGTTGTGCAGGTAGGCAAGCCATTCTTCGTCATTGATCGTTCCTGTCGCACGTTTGCTGTCTCCACAAGTGTTCTTGGCCTTGGGATCGCAGTTGTTGAACTGAGCGACACGAGAGGGGAGACCTCTGCAGGAAGGTGCATCTCTTCCACGGGGCCAAGTATCAGTGAGATCTGTTCCTGGAGTGATTCTCTGCAGGTTAAGAACGCCTTCTGGAAGAAGCCTGGCATCACCAAACTTGAACATGTAGCCACCAATACCATATAAGCCTATAGAATGATCAATACCAGCAATAGCATGATGCAATGTTAGAAACCAGTCGCCATAACGTATTATACAAAATCTTGAAAGAGCTTGATAGTTTGTGGCAGTGTAGCGACAAGGTGTATGTTGTTGTAGTTATTGTAGTTGTTGTGGAGAGAGGAGGGGGGCACCATTAAGAGACTTGATGCCGTTGTTATTTTTACACCAGGCGGTGCAAGTGTTGCCAATTATACGAAAAAGTCCTCGAGGTACCCAGGAATATAAGACATAATAAAGCAAGACTTATTGCACTGCCGAATCAGTCCCGTCGCTGCAGAGGTTTGCATAGAGAAGTCATGCTGTAAAAATAGAGTGGATTGCTGTCCCGATATATATATATAAAAAAATAACATTCCTGAAGTCCAAACTCTTGTGGTGTACGAAGAAATCCAGAAGCATGCGTGTTCCTTGGGGTTTCCTTGTGTGTTTTTTTTGTGCTAATACAAACAATCAATAGGCAAAATCCATTACCTCGAAATTGAGTTTCTCCATATCGGTTGAATTGCTGAGCGCCCTGCCGAGCATTTGTTGGACAAAGGACAAAAGTGAAACCCATGGTCAAGAAGGCGACCGTCGCGCCAATCATAAAGATGATGAAGCAAAGTGTAAACTTTTCACGCCAGGCTTGCTGCATGTTCTTGTCGTGGAGGCCACACATGCGCATGAATGGAGGCAACGCCCAGCAAGTGACGATCCTTGAGCAGACGACCCAGCACGATGCCGGCTCGTCTTCCTTGCGACGCTTGAACAGCGTCTCCGGGTTATGATAACGTTCGGGACGTGACAGGGTCTTGCCGCGACTTAACGTGGCACCACGGCGGACCGAAGGAGCGGCAGCAAGGCCGCCATTCGTGGGCATTCGGCGTACTGGCCGGCCTGACATGTTTGATATTTAATTGATGGTGGCCGTTGTGGTGTTATATAGATTGGGCGGGTGGAGTCAGTAGAAGAGGAGGCAGAGCTGAAGAGGTAGGGGTGAGAGGAGGGAAACGGTTACAGGAACACTGAAGTGAGGGTTGAGGCTGGTGGATCCGAGACAGACTGACACCAAAGAAGAGAATAAAAAAGACTTTCAGGTAAACGAAGTCGAAGATGTTTGTTCCTGAAAACAGAAGGGTTTTATACGAGGATGCAATCAACAATTGAGTCTTGTTAGGTGGTTTCAAGCTATTTTTCATGGAGACAATGTGTGTGTGTGTAAACAAGTGTGTGTAAGTGTGTACCTGGGACGCAGTTCAAGCCGTTACAAGGGATAGAAGTTTCGGTTTACAAGAGGGATGTGTAGAATGACGGGTCAAGGTGAATGGATAGAAAGATGTGGGTAGAGGAAAGGATGCGAAAGAGAAGGATGGAACTGGTGTGCCTCTTCAGATGCTTATTTTTGTGAGTGCGAGAATGCGAGAATGTGGAGATGAAGAGTAATGTGGCGAGGTTGATTGTACGGGAGGGTACCAACTAGAGATGGCAATGATGGAGGGCGAGGAAGAGGAAGTGAGGATTGGAATAGGCACGCCAAATGAGAAGGGGATTGTTGCTGTTGTTCCCAGAACAGACCGGCAGCCGGGGTAAAGAGGAGAAAACAGCGGACGGACTGGGTGTCAAAGGAGGAGACGGGACAAAGAAGCAATGAAGAGAAAAGGAAAAAAAAAAAAAGAAAATGAAAAAAAAGAGAGATGAAGAGATGACCAAAAGTGAAAGGAAAAAAGAAGGGCGAGATGGAATGTGTGTGCGTAGAGTGTGCATGTATACCACGATCAGTCTGCTCTCGTTTTCCGCTCTCATACACCTCTCTCCAGCCCAAGTAAGCCAACTACTCCCGTCCTCGAAGGAGAATATGGGCGAGAAAGCTCTGCTGACCTGAACTTCACTCGGAGGACGGGGGAGAGGTATAGAGGCCCATGCTGTACAAGAGTATGGATGTACCACCAACACCTCTTTTTGCTCCAACGAACAGACGCAATTGGTGGACAGAAGAAAAATGAAGAGTGGCCAAAAATAGTCGAGTTAAATTGCACACAATGTCCTCCAAAGAAACTCAGGTACTCTACTCTTTGATCTTCTCTCCCCCTCTCTCTCCCCTCTCTCACTTTTTTGTCCCTGGGAGAGAGAGGGGAGGGGGAGGAGAGGGAGCCAGTAAGGAGAGGGCCGTCGATCAGAACGTTGTTCCTCGTCTTTGTCCTACCATGGCCCACCATTGATCCCGCCACAGCACCTCCACCAATCTTAGGGACCCTCCTTTCATGCCTCAATCAGGCAAGTCACCCTTTTAGCGCGTCCGTTGTGGTGGCTGATCACCGTTGCATTTCACAAACGGAAAGGGCAAAGGCACGAGGAGTAGGGGGGGAAAGAAGGGCCAAACTTATTTGCCGGGCATGGGGACCCCCCCTCTCCTTTCACTCTTCAACCAACTTGCTTATTACCAAGGCAACAACAAAACAGCCTTCTCAATGCTCGCTCTACACATCTCCCCTCTTCTATGGTTCTCATGCTCAGAGTCAGTCGTTGCCTCAACGCCTATATATATGAATAAGCGTAACCTATTTTTTCCCGCTCTCTGTTGTCAAATATATTACCATGGCACGTCTTAAAATTCCAGCGTCCCAGCTTTTTGATAAACAGGAAGGTTTCCCAATTCTGTAGGCAGTCGGTTTTTTTATTTCTCGCAGCTTTCTTTGTTCCGGGGAATAAGGGATGTAAAGTGAGCCAAAAGCTGCCTTTGGGAACACACACACCACCATCCCGAAGGCAAGGTATGGCTAAATTATTTTGATCATCGCGTCCCTCAAGGCACGCCAACAGCAACGAAATTGCCTGGCTCACGCCCTAACTCAGCAATGTTATCTTGACCACGTCCTCTCCATCACCATCGTTCATTCCTTACGTTTTCATAGGAGCTAGAGGGGTTGGCTCTTTATTTCGCCGTTTGTTGCTGACCTTGTTCTCTCTCTCTCTCTCTCTCTTTCTCTTCCAGATGCTTTGTCCTCTTCAACTCTCTCTCCCTTGGTTATCCTATGCTCTTTATTTTTATGAAAAGAGCAGTGGTTTGTCGTGGTAAAGAGTCTGTCAATGCTCTCTCTCTATCTCGTTGTTGCTCTCCTATCTTGTCGTTCCTCACACAAGGATCGTGTCTCTCACAGCCATCTTGTGTTTCCCAGATTGTGTCCTACTTTGAGACAGACGTCCTCATTACATCTGGAACGAAAAAAAAAATGTAACTGGGCGTTGGGCGTTTACCTTGATGAAGACAAACTCATACAAATTCTCCATAGCCCTGACAGAACTGTTCCCCCTCCTTTGACCTTCTCATTTCCTCTGTGCGACTTTAAACAATAAAACGAAACGCGCAAACAGAATATGACTATCCCGATGTTTCTGTTAGGAAAGTCAATCTTTAACAATACCCAAATAATCCCCCCTTCTTTTCAATATATCTATTTTTCGATATTTCTCCGTTCGTTTTTAATGTATTCTGGGCTGTGCTTACCTTACCATCCATCTTATAGAGGGGTGTCACCAACCGGAGGTATTTCGTTTCGATACCCATCTCAAAACATATAAAACTGACGACGTTTAGATGATCACTATTGCCACATTTCCTAACTCAAGTTTTTCTGAAGACTTTACACATTCTTTCGTCTCCTAAACCAACAACTTTTGTTCTATGTGAACAAAATCCAATTGACGCGTAACAACTTACTCGCTTCCCCTCCCCTTTTCTTGAACCCCAAGTAATTCTTTTTTTTTCTCAAGCCTGATACCCAAAAATCATAAAAAAATCACATCACCAAAAAAAGAAGAGTGTGGTGGGTCCTCCTTTTTATTTGTTGATCATAAAATCAGCGTAAAAAATTTTTGGTGTTCCCGGTTATTTTTTTTTTACTTGGAGGCAGGCTTGGCGTTCTTGGCCTGGGCCTTGATGACCTTCTTGACGATCTTCTGCTCCTCGATCAGGAAGGCACGGACAATGCGGTCGCGGACGCAGTTGGCGCAGCGCGAACCACCGTAGGCACGGTTGACGGTCTTCTGGCGGCGCGAGATGCGGGCGTACTCAGTGGGGCGGAGGGCAGGGATCTATTTTAGCAAAAACGCATGTTGAACAAAAATATCGAGAAAACGGTGATAAGTCATTTGTGCCTTTGTGTTGTTTTCTTCTCCTCAATCTCTTTGATCTTGAAGCCAAGAAAAGCCAGCCAGCCAAGAAGGAAGCACGAAAAAAGGTGACCCAGAAAAGAGCGAACAGTGTGTCTCTTTTTTTTTTGTTGGGTGGATGATAATCTGCTGCTGCTTGATCCCATGCTAAAATAGTTGCCCTGACAATTCAAACTGCTCAGAGTTGCCGAAATTGTCCCCAAAAACTCATAAAAAGAGTAGTTGAGAATAAACAAAATGTATGCTGGGATGGATCAAGACCAATGATCAAACACACGTTTTCTTTTGTGTCGAGGAGGCGCAAATATTCTGAGCGATGCCAAAATAATTTCAATTGGTGGCGTTGAATGCTTTTTTGTCGCAATGCACGAGCAAAGATGAAAGTGAGCTTGTTTTGGCTGGATAGCACAAACAAAATCCCAGAGTAGCTGCACGCTTTGACCATTCAACTATTGCAGCAGATCAAAAAAGTCATAGATCTGTAGAAAAGCGACATGTCTCATAGAGTTGTATCCGGTTGTTGGTCTTTGGGCTCCTTCGAGTCCTTCAGTGTCGCATGTTGTTGTTAATATAATCATATTGAAGGCAGGTGTGCTGGTGTGTTGTTTGAGCTGAAGAGTCAAAGGCTGATGGACAAAAAAACAGATCGTTTCTGTCATCGTCAAGGCTGCATCAATATATTGCCGTGCGAAAAAAACACTCGATGAAGTTGGTGATGCAGTCTCTGCTGAAACGATTCCCGATGTTCTCTCTCCTCTTACAACGACGATTTGTTGCCTGCCATCATAAAACACTCTGATTCCCTATTCTTTCTCTGTGTGTTCCTTCCTCGGTGCTTCTTTCCTTCCTTGGCTTGTGGCTCTTGGACTCTTAAGCTAGCAGGGAAAAAAAACTTACACCAGGAAGAGCGACACCGCAGTCACCGCACTTGGGGGCAGTGCCGGGCTTCTTCTCGTAGAGCCAGGTCAGGCGACCACCAGGGGTCTTGACGACGCGAGTCCGGTTGGACTTGGTGTTGTACGACAAACGACGGCGGTAAGTGAGACGCTGAGCCATCTTCTAGTGGTTGTCGATAAAACAAAAAAAGAGAGTGCCGACTTCTGTTAGTCGCTCTGTGCTAGTTGAACCTTTCCTAAATCTCGTTTCATGACTTGTCTAGTCAAACGTTCTGGGGCAGGCATCCATCCGTAACAAGACGACAGGCGGTTGTAGGTGATGGTTGATGGTTGTTGCAAGGTGATTGATGTTGGTTTCGTCCTGGTAAACCTATTCATGATCAATCCTCTTCCAACGAACGTTTGGTTCGTCTCAACAATCCCTGTTGGATGTTGACCCGTTTACTTGCTTCCCAGCAATATCCTCCAAGAGAGTGCCATCCGTTTTGGTCGCTTTCTTTGAGTCTCGAAGTGTTGGTGATTTGATGATGGCCTCCCCATGCCAAGTTTTGTTATACTGAATGATCTCTTGCCCTGAGGATATCAAGACGGCCGAACGATGGCGATACGAACGGTGAAGCATAGTTCCGCCTAAGAGAGCAGACTACGGGCGGTTGGTGAGGTGGATTGTTGGATATGGTGTTGGTATGCCGATGGATGGATGCCTGCCTATGGCACAGATGGTTGGATTTTCCCCCCTTGGTCGTTTCTGATGCTTTCGTTCCATACTTTGACAAATTGGAAGAGAGAGAGCACCCACTGCTCCGCCCGCTCACCACTTTTGACTGGAAAATTTTCAGTCCCTCTCCCCCTCTCCCTCCCCCCTCCCCTTCGCCCACCTTCCCCCCCTCTCTCTCTCTCGAAATTGAGACTAATGACAGTCACTCGCGCACCGTGACTTGCGATAGTTTACACATGGATAAAGGGTTTTGCTTCGAATACCGCCATTTATATGCTTTTTATTTTTTTTTGTCAAGGCGTGTTTTTTTGATAGTTGTGTGTGTGTGTGTGTGAAAAAATGCTGATGTGCAAGATAAAGAATAGGGAAAAAAGAAAGAAAAAATGAGAGGGAAGTCAAGTATGTGAAAGAAAAAAAAAGAAAAAAAAGGTGAATGGAGAAATCTATAATGGGATAGAGCTTGGATTTGCTGAAGACGACGTAGAGGAAGACATGGAATCTTTCCGCTCAGGCGGTGCTGTTAAAGTAGAAGACTGCATACTGCTGTTGCTAGTAACTGTCGCTGTGGGAGCATGAGTATTGGCAGCATCCGATTTCGCGTCAACGACCGTTGATGATGGAGTCTTCTTGCTAGGTGTTGACTGCTCGCTGTGCGATGCCAAAGATGACTGGTGCTTCTGTTGCTGTTGCTGTTGTTGCTGCTGTTGCAGTAGAGGCGGTGGGAGGGGGCAAAACTGGGTCAGTTTCTTGTCGAGTTCCTGCTTGGTGACCGGTTTGACAATCATATCGTCAAAGATCTGTGCTGCCAGGTCTGGGAACGCCGTCACTGCAATGATCGGTGTCAGAGAGTTTGTGTTTTGCGTCGACTTGATCATCCGCGTCGCCGTCTCTCCGTCAATGATCGGCAGTCGAATGTCCATGAAAATCATGTCAAACTTCACACTCGATCCCATCGCACACCGAATCGCCTCCGCACCGTTTCGCACGACCACACATCGACAGTTGAGTCGCGTTAGAATCGTCTCCAAAATCTTGGCACTGATTGGATTGTCCTCCACTACAAGACAGTCTCGGATCCGACTCGTCTTCTTGCTGATTCCCTTGACCGCCGTCGACCGAAGCGTCGCTGCTGCTTTCAGCGAGTTGCGGCTCGATCGTACCCCACCACTTCCTCCTCCACCACCACCACCGCCACTGCTCACACTGCCGCTACGTCCGCCAGAGAGCTTGCTGCTCGTGCCGCCAGCCGCACCGCTGGCCGCAAGGACGCCGAGGATGTGATCTGGAATGCTCAGAGGATGCATCTCGTTCGTGTCGGTGCTATATGTCCGTGGACGAAGTGGCATCGAGCTGCGTCGCGGCGCATCTTCGCCTGGCGGTGTGCCACTCGAGGAATCGCCAAACGCTGTAGGGACAGATGCCGATCGCTGTGCAGAATATTCACTGCCGCTGGCAGTCCGAATTGAGGGAGCAACACCACCATTGTTACGTAGACCGCTCGATGACGACGACTGCAGCGATGGTGGCGGCGGCAGTGGCGGCGCCGAGGGCGAGCTCTTGGGTGAACTTGAAAAGTAGCCCTTGCCATCGGTTCGCAGAGGTGGGGTGCCTCCAAGGGTTGTCAGTGACTTGTGCTTGTTCTTGGCCATGGATGACGAGCCTCCTTGTGGGGTACCTGTCTCTGAGGACATGTCGGACAATGATGACACACTGCTGACACTGTTGGAAAGGAGCATATTATCTGACCGGAGTTTGCGGATCATATCGTTGTTGGCCTTTTCCAACACGGGCAGGTTAATGAAGGCAAAAGTGCCAAAATCGGCGCTGTCAGGGTCTTCTGGCAAAGAAACCTTGTTCTTCTCCTCTGCCATATTTTTGTGCGCCTCTTTGTTGTCAGTGGTATCTTCAGGAGATGACGAGTCCTTGGAATCCTCCTTCTCTTTGTCTCCACTGTTCACTGCCGTCGGTGGTCGAGGTGTTGCCGTCTTATCGTCCGACAAAGGATCCTGCTCGTCCGGTGCAATACCTTCCGAATGCTCCTTGCGTGGAAGGGAGTCCAAAATCTTTTGTCTCGCCAGGGCTTCGGCTGCAACCTCTTCCTTGAACGATCCCATCCTGGCACCACGATCATCAAAGTAATCAGTGTCTTCAATGTTGGATGTCTCGGGTACAAAAGCAGGGCGCTCGCTCAAGAGTGTGTCCCAGTTGATGCCTTTGAAGAATGGATGATTCTTCACCTCTTCAGCGCCGTTGTATCCTAAGCGGCGTTCAACCACTGGATCCATCAGCCGGTCCATCAGATCTCGTGCCTCAGGAGACACCTCCAGCTCGTTTTCGTGCCAGTCGATATCACGCGACAAAATGTTTTCGAAAACTTGCTCAGGTGTGTCACCATGGAAAGGCGGATATCCATAGATAAACTCGTAGCAAATCACTCCCAATGCCCACTATGGATGCAGATGAATAAAAAAAAAAAGAGGCCCAGGTTAGAAAATGAAGCGAAATAAAGTCATATGTATCTCATGAATGAATATAGGACACATCCTGTTCTCTTTCTCAATAATAACAACATAAAAAAACTTACCCAGTCAACCATCACATCTTGGCTCATACCAAGAACACACTCGGGAGCAATGTAGTCTGGCGTGCCAACGCATCGATCGTTCGAGTCATCCTGCATATCGCTAAGCAAAAATGCCGGAGCAATCATAGGCGAGTTCATCTGCGTCGGTTTCGGGGACATGGAGGCAATGGGGAAGAGAGATCCCGACAGGTACGAGCTCGTTGACTTGATGCTACTGTCAGTCATACTAGGTCCAGTCGGCTGCGAGGAGGCCAACGGGGACGAGGTAGAGGTCTGGTGCAAGTTTGGTCCTCGAATGTTGACACCGCTCGACTTGGCCGATTGTCCGGCGCTGCCCGTTCCATAGCTGGCATTAGAGCTGGTCTCAACAGGGCTCTGAACTTGTTGAGAGAGTGGCTGAGGAGTTTCGGTGGCAGGTGGAGGGAGCCGCGTCAGTTCGTCTGGTGGCTGTTGGTGCTGAGAGTGACCCTTACCGTCGCTCAGAAGAAGACTTGCGTCTGAAGAGCGACGGCTCCGATCTCCGCCCCAGTGGAAATATGTCGGTTGTGATGGTCCCAAAACAGGCGTAGGAATCATTGGGATTGTCGACGACTCATTATTAGCATCTGGACCATGTGTGAACATATAGGGTGAGAGTGGTCGTGACTCTGGATACTGTGGCGGTAACGACGATTTGGTCCTGCGTTCGGACTGAGCCTGACGACCAAGGAATCCGACCTTTGACAAGCCAAAATCGGTCAGTTTGAGATGTCCATTCTGGTCAATGAGCAAGTTATCAGGTTTGAGGTCACTAGTTAACAAAGAAAAAAAAACAACAACAATAAAGGGTGTCAAAATTAGGGAGTCGACATTATGCATATGCTCTTTTGCAAAGCAAAAATTGAAACAAGAATTCAAAAAAACTTACCGATGGACAATTCCTGCATTGTGGAGATATTCAAGTCCAAGAACGACCTCTGCCAGATAGTTGCGGGCCCAGTCTTCAGGCAGGCGACCAATGGCCTTGATGAGAGCCATACAATCACCTCCATTAAGGTATTCCATGACCAGGTACAGATAATCCTTGCTTTGGAACGAAAAGTACAGCTTGACCACAAACGGCGAGTCTGTCTGGTTCATCAAGATCAGTCGTTCAGCCTTCACGTTCGTCACTTGATTCTTGGCAATCATGTCCGATTTTTTCAGCACCTTGACAGCATAATAATCGCCTGTCGCTCGCTTCTTGGCCAGGAACACTGAACCAAAGGCACCCTTGGAAATTGGCTTGATAAAATCAAAATCCTTGATGCTCGGTGGAGTTGGGCGAGTAAGCGGCGTTGGTTGAGGGAACGAAGGTGACAGGGGAGACTTGAGCAGCCCTTGCAATGGTGTTGGTCCATCGGCCGGTGTAGCATCCATAGAGTGAGGTGCCAAGAATCGCTGACTGAAGCGGGGTGAAAGGTGAGATTCAGGGAAGAAAGACGATGCTGATCGAAGATCCACAAATGACGGTCGCTTCTTGCGTCCGGTGTTAGTGGCTGGTGCCTGTGCAGCCGGTGGCGGGGGGCTAGGTTCCTGAATCTTGTCAATGCGTACTGCTGTTGCGGCAGATTCTCCTGAGGCTGATGATGAAGAACTCATGGTGGCAGGTTCTGAGTTCATCGATGTTGTCCTGGTTAGATCCGTGGCAGTAGCTTCAATGACAGATGGTTCAACGGGTGAAGGCTCTTGTTCGACAACCTGGGGCAAATTGGCCGAGTCCTCTGGAGTGGATATGCACTCATCATCAAGGCCATAACCACGCTGTCTCTCCCGCTCATCTTCTTCAGCAATCTGGCGCATATGGGTGACTAGAGAGGTCTTGTGATGAATGGCAGCCTCTACCTTCTCAATGCAGCCCATAACAGCAATGTCGTCAGACTTGGGTGTCTGCCAGTGGAAGACCTCTGACATACGCGACTCTGAGGCAGGTGATTGGAGAGTATAGCCAGAAGACGCTGAAGTTGGCTCAAGAGCATCAGCATCACGACCTGGAGTCGAAATAGCTAGCGCAGTCCGTGAAATTGACAATAGGTTGGCCATCACGTCAAGATCCGTACTCACTGACGGGTCTCCTCCTTCGATCTGGAGCGCTTTGACCATGTTGTCCTTCATAGTTGTCATGCGTGATATCAGTTCTCGCAAGAGATCGTTGCAGATCTGAAGCTCCAACTCAATCTTGTGCCATTCTGAACAGGTCTTGGAGTGTTTCTCAAAGTACAGTGAGATAATGGGCCGCTCGCAAATATTGCAGCGTACCTCCTGGACAGGGATCTGAGAGTGGATCGAAATATTGTCGGGAATCTCTTCCTCTTGACCTTCGTTTTGCTCCTGATCGGGGATCTCTTCTTGTTCAGACATAGTGGATAAGACTGAGCCTCGCGGAGTCGAACTGACATCGTCACCAGCAATGTATGGCTGGATGGCCCACATTGTGCGCATTGGCTCGCCTGTTGAGCGGTCGTACACAATCATTCCTCTGCCAATCATTTTGAGGAAGTAGCCATTCTCACCGTCCACTGTCCTCGACTGCATATAGCTAAAGCGATCCGAGAGATTCGAGCTGGCATCGTCGAAAGATGATGGAGGGCTAAACTCGGAGAGAAGGTGGAATGTCACTTCAAGTGTTGACTGATCGTCCTCCAGTAGCCGCTGTGTTGCATCTGCAAAGACGTTAGCCTCTTCCTCGGGGAGGAGCAGATTCACAGGCACTTCCATAAGGCTCATCCAATTTGATCTAACGCAGTGTTAAAACAATAATAGGGTTGGGACAATGTTACTATACATTATCAATGGCATTCATGCACATTGTATTAAACAAAAAAAAAAAATAGAACTCTCACTTACCCAAGCAAGTCGTCCCAACTAGGACTGAGATACAGGATAATAACTTCGTCCAAGTTGAGGCTCAGTTCCATTACAACCGTCTTACTTTGGCCACGCTCTGCCTCCCGTTTGAGCTGCAAAATGTCCTCCTTGGTAAGTTTGGTGAGCGGATCATTCTCCTTGTCGAGATCTGTAACAAGGTCCTCAATGGTTTCTAGGGCACCGGTATCTGCTGGTACCTCCAGCGCTGCCTCTTCAGCCTCTACTTCGTGTTCTGGCTGGGCCTTGGAGTGGTCATCCGTAGGCACCGGGGGAAGAGGCTTGTTATCAATAGCCTCATCCTTTCCAACTTCCACGAGGCGTGATATCCGCCTATCATCGGCAGACTTGACTTTAGTAGTGCTTTCTGTCTTACTCGGGTCCTTGAGAGCACTCTCTGAAAGAGTTTGTGATGAAGGTGGAGTCGATGAAGTTGAAGATTGGGCTGCCGCAGTTAATGTTGAGGATTGACCTGGAGCCGTCTCTTTAGCCTTGGGCGCCTTTGATGCATCCTTCTCTTTGTCCTTACTCAAGCTTGGCTTCCTGCTTAACGCTGCTGGGATTTCAATAGCGGCGCTCTGCACCCAGTGACTCCTTTCGGCTTCCCACCACTGCACGACACGTGCGAGCCCAGCAACCGCCAAGAGTGCCTTGACATACCAAGCCTTGCATGGCCATGAGGGGTTCTCATCCCATGCTCGGCCAATGGCCTGGAGTTTGACGACAAAATTAGTACAGGCGCCGACGTTGTCGAGGATCGTCTTCAGCGGGGTATCGAGCATTAGCTGAGCAACGGAAATGAGCTCCTGGAGCGTGAGGATGAAGGGTGTTGGCTGATACGAGTCTTCGGAAATGAGAGTGACGTTCGCGCTAGGTGAGGCGACGGATGCGGAGGGTGAATAGGGCGTGCTGGTAGTGTTTCTTCGCGAGAGTGATGAATAACGCGACCGTGACCGATGGTGGCCGGCTCGAGTCATTTTGCGGTGAAGAGGAATAGAGCCTCCATTCCACGATGGTGACGACCATTCACCCGAGTTGCGAGCTGAGCGCGACTTTCGAATCTCCTCCATGGGCGATTCGGTGTCAGACAGCTCCGGGAAATAGCCTTCGCTAAATCCATGCATTGAGCGTGCGTGATCCATGCGAGGCGTTATGTCATCCTGTGCAAGACCCTGTTCGTCACCGCTCGCTTCGAAACTCGAAATTCCCTGAACCGAAGAACTGTGCTGCCGAGCAGCATCGGCAACAGCAGCCACTCCCATCTCCATCTGGCTGTTTTCGATCCAGCCTTCAATCTCCTCAACCTCGTTCTGATCCAGCTGCTGAGTGTCAAAGTCGATAACGCTCTCAATGTCTTCTACATAATTCAAGCCCTTCTCGACATATTCGTTCAGGCCATCAATGATTTGGCGCATGTGTTCGTCGCACTCTGCTTTGTACTGTTCCAACATGCTCCGAATCGTCTTCGTGGAACGCTCTGTACCATACTGATGAGGACTATTCTCATATGCCATGGCAGAGTTGTGTGACGCTGAGAACGAGGATGTCCTGACCATGACTGAGCCCCGTCGTGCAGGCGGTGATGTATTCACCTGAATCGTCAATCCAGGCTTCTCTCGCGGCGAAGTCCTTGACTGTGATGTTGGTGACGGATTGGTAGAGTTCTCCATATTCTTTTGCACTCCTGCCGGTGTTCCCGTGGTGAGAAGAAGTACAGCTGGTTTTGGTGGTTGGGTTGTTGTCGTGCTTGGTGCTGCTGGAGGCTCCACGCCACTGGAAGAAACGCTCTTGGGTGGTTTTGTTTCTTTGACTGGTGATTCTGCTTCACGAACGCCGCTATCCTTACGCTTAGGCAGAGGTGGTAACGGTGGTTCCACGGGTGGTGAACGGCTGGGCGAGCGCGATGGCTCCAGTGACGACGTTGACGGCCGCCGGGGCATTAATAGCGACATGGACTTGCGGCTTACAGACTTCCACCAATTGATCAATTTTGGTCTGAGTCCACTCTTTGTTGAACTTTGGCTCCTCTGGCTCGATATTGAATTACCTGAGCTCGATCGAGCTCCAGGATTCAATGTTGCACCTGGTCGAGAGAGTTTGCTCATTTTTGGCGAGGGTGACTTTGATGGAGACTGTGGTGATACGACTGAGCTAGAAGAGTCATTGCGGAGTAACGAGTGACGCCGCTGCTTTTCTTTTGTCGGAGAAGCTGAAGCAGCCACCGCCGCTGCAGCTGCCGCTGCCGCTGCCTGCTCTGCTTGCCGTTGCCGCATAGCCAGGTACTCTTCAACCCAGTCGACCCAAACAAACTCCTTGTTGTTGTTATTGTTGCTACTTTCTGCTGCCTGCTGAGTCGCCTTGCCTTCATTCTCGCTTCCAGCTGCTTGCGCCGCTCCCAATGCAGATTTCGAAGGGGACCCTGATCCAGCGGTCTTGTCTGATGCAATCTTGCTAAGAGATGGGCGCCATTTTTCTAGCTTGGCCTTTCTAGTCTGTGCAATGATTTCAGCATGGACCATTGATGGGTCGATTGCGTCAATAGATTGCCGTCGGATAGGTTCCACTTTTGGTTGCTCGGGTATATTGGAGGAGCCTTGGTTTTTGACTAGAAACAGAAAAAACAAAGGATGAATTAGTGAAAAACTGTTGTGCTTTTGCTATACAGAGTAGCGTCTCCTGATTGTTGCGCAAATAAGAGCAGAAAAACAAAGATGACCTACAGGCATTCACAAAATCAATGCTGTCAAGGTAAGAGCAATGAGGAAGCTGTGGTACAGAGACATTGGTATTTCCTTGGGCTGAATGTTGCGCGGCCTTATCGGCAGGTCCACCTGCAGTGTTAGATCCTTGCACAATTTGGCTCTTGCTTAATGGACTAGAAGTCCTTGGTGTGGTATCGAGCGAAAGATCTTCCACGTCCACATCAGCCTCCAAGAGCAGGTCGCTGTCGTCTTCTGTCCGATTAGTGTCTGATCGGTCTCCAAGCACAAATCCTGCCTCGTAGTGGAATCGGTTACCAGCCTGGCGTCGTAACCGTCTCTCATGCGCATCGACATCTGTGATAGAAGGGTGTCGGCCATGACCCATGCGCACAGTTGGAGATGATGTTGAAGAACTTGTCGCCAATGCACGACCAGAGACGCCAAAACTGGATAATGCTGGTCCTGCAAGCGGACTCGATGCCGACGAACGGATAATGGGTGATATCTTGGGCGAAGGTTTTGGAGAGCTCCTTGGCGAAGGATTGGGTGACCGCACAAGAAGGGGTGTGCGTACACCGCTGCTGAGGTAGGAGTGTCCTGCAAGTGATCCTGATATTGGGTGTTGCTGCTGAAGCAAGTGCTGCTGTTGCTGATAAGCATGCTGATTCTGCTGATTAATTTCAGTTGCAACATTCATATCAATGAACGAAGCCTTCCGCGACTTGACCAGATATCTTCCAGACATGGAGGATCTCCGCGACAAGGATGGCGATGGGGTGTCTCTATCCGAGTTGCGATCTCGCGCTGTATCACTCGATGCTGGACTCCGCATGTTTTCAAAGGGGTTGTTGAGGGCAGCCAGTTCCATGAGAGATGGGATACTTTGACCTGGTCCGGGTGATCCTGCGCGAGATCTCCTCTCTTGAGCCATGAAGTGTGACAGCGAGCTGGTCGGAATAGATGTAGAGTAGCTGAACGATGGTGATGCCTGTGAGCGCGTAGGTGACCACTCATCGAGGGATAGTTCGTCTGCAACAGATGCCCTTCTTGACCTGACAGCTCGGCCGATAATCGCTCTAGGTGATGATGAACTGGATCCATGTTCAGAAAGACCAGCGCTTCCAACGTTGCTGCCGCTTCCACCACCAACGCCACCACCAGCATCGATCCAAGAGGTCCTCCGTGACCGTACAAGATACTTTCCTCCACTGCCGCCAATATTGAGTTTGCCCGTGTATGATCCTTGGTCCAGGTCACTATAGCTGTTGGAGGAATCCACTGCCAGGTTGGTCGTCCGTTTTCCTGCGCTTCCTGATTTGAAGTGTGCGCCCATACGCGACGAGCCATGGACGGGCATGGTGCCACTGATGCCCCGATAGTGGTGCATTTGCTGGAGGTCTTCTGAATCATTGGACGAAAGCGAGGAGCGACTGGAGCGACGCGTCAGGAGTGGTTGTGGGATGGGTATACTCTTGAACGTTGGATGATCGCCTCTTGTGCTGGCAGATCCTGCACTGCTTCCTGTATGTTGGTTCGACTGGAAAGCTGCAGTTGATGTGACAGGAGCATCGGATGGGCGGTGACGCAGAATCCTGCTATTCTCAAGCGATGATGACACCGAGGAGCTGCCCGATCCAACATTTTCGATGGAGCTCTTGCGACGAGTAGGGACAAAGCCAGTTGGAGGACGTGGAGACGACTCTCTGCTGGTGGCTGTAGTGGGCGTGGTGTACGAGCTGCTTTGGAACGAGTCGCTTTGGTGGATCGAGTGCAAACGCGACAACGACGAACTGCTGGTGGAGCGACTGCTCGTGCCCATGCCCTGGCTGTTGGCAATGCCGACCGTGATGGACGAGACCTTTGGCCGGAGACCAGGGCCGGGCCCAGGCATTAGGCTGCTTCCAGTGATAGAAGGTCTGGTCCGCCCACGCTGATCCGGGATGATGGTCCGCGCGATAGGGGGCGCCGCCTGATTAGCATGCCGATGCCTCCTTTCCTGCTCCACATGTGCGCCTTGGCTCCGTATGCTGTTGTTTTCTGCATTGTGCTCGTCGTCGCCCTTCTCCGACTCGCTGGAGACATCTTCGCCGCCGTCATCATCATCGCCATCTTCGCCATTGCCGTTGCCGTTGTCGCTGTCGTCGTTGTCGTCGTCCGACCATTGATCGATCTGGTGTTCTTGCTGTTGTTGTTCCTCTTGCTGTTGCTGTTGCTGCTGTGTGCTATGAGGATCGAATGGCATTGGGGACAAAGGAGTGCCTGTTGAGAGCCTCAGAGCCGGCTCTGGATATTTTTCCAAAGTGGCATGGAAGAGGAACAAAAGCGACAAAAAAATGGCGCATAGGGTGAGTTATGCTTTGGCATGTAACAAAAGCGATGCGAGGTCATGCATACAGCCACACACATATAGACACTCATCATGTGAGAGACCCAACCATACCTCTCTGGTCATGGGTAGAAGCAGCCTCGGCATGGTTAGCCGACGAGGATGCGGATGAATTTGGATTGAGGGGCGAGGATCGCTTTATCTTGTCTGAAAAGAGTTTCATGGTTGGCACAAATGAATGGATGGGAGAAGGCGTAGGAAGGTGAAGGAGAGGAGGGAGCGAAGGCACGAATGCCGACACACACACACACACACGCGAACAGAGGACAATGCTCTTGCTGTGTTTCTTTGTCTACTGCTGCTGCTGCTGCTGCTTCTTCTGCTTTTTCTTCTTCTTCTTCTTCCGATGAATGGTGTAAGGGAGGAGAGAATGAGGGTGTGGGTGGAAAGGAATGAGAGAGAGAAAGAGAGAGAGAGAGGAGGGAGGAGTGGAAGTGGAAATGGGTGCAGGAAGGTTGAATGGGAGAAAGAGAGAGGGAAGGAGAAAGAAGAAAAGAGTAGGAGCCACAAGAACAATGCGCACACACAACTCAATTCCTTTTTTTCTTCGTACAATACAACAAAGACAAAAAAAAAACGGTTCAGAATGCCTCTCCCTTCCTCACACCCACCCCCTCCTTCATCCACTTTCTCTCATCCTCCCTGCTTTCTCCCCCCTCTACAGTCGCGTTTTTTTTTTCAATACTCACACATATCCACACCTTCCCTCCTTCTCTTTTTCTCCTCCTCTCTTCGACGGCGGATGGTTTCGACAGACATACGAAATTGCAACACACCAGCTCTTTACTCCCTTTTTGTCTATTCCTTCTTTTCCTGCAGAACCAAAAAAATAAAGAAAAAAGATAACTGAAAAGGGTCTTCCCTTCTTCCTTATTGGCACAAACCAAAAAAGAAAGCCATTCAAGGGTTTCTGTGCTCGAGACCATAGACTGTCAGACAGTACAGACAACAGTCTCACAGACAGAGACAAATGCAAGCGTAGCCAACCGATATGCGGATAGACAAACTATGTAGACCTAAAACTAAAGGGGATAGATAGATAGACAGAGCGACGAGAATGAAATGAAAAGCGAAGAGAGCCAAAGCAGAGATAAGTTTTGAGCATGCAAAACAAGAGATAATATAAAGTCAGAGACAGGAAGAAAAGAGAGAAAGTAAGAGAGAGAGAGAGCTCTTTTTTTTCCATCTCCAAAAGCATCGCTCCATGTATGCATACTTCCGCATTCCCGTCGAGCTTTTTTTCCCGTCCCCAGGGAAACTTTCAGCTCTCTCTCTCATAGGCAACAACATCGGGCCCATATTTTGATAGAGTCAATCTGTTTGTGCACTCTTTGTGTCCAATGTGCGTGGGAACTCTCCGTTTAGGCCAGAGTGAAAAGGAGGTGCACTTGCTTGGTCAGAGCGTCATCTCTCTGTTCCCAATCCCCACCCTCCCCCCTCTCTCTTTATCTCGCTCCAATATCCAAACCGGAATGGTTCGTAGTAAACTCTGTACACGGTTGTGTTGTTACAACAAGTTTGGTTACAAAACGAGTAATGCTATGATACCCACTCGAGGGGGAGGGGTTCGTGTTTTCCTTTCCTTCCCTCGATCTCTTTTATTGTATTTGGGGGTCACATGTTGGACAATGAAGAAACAGAAAGGTCCGAGCACGCCCACTCCACCCGTTTCAGAGGAAGGGGGGGGGTAACTGCCTGACGCCTTTTGTTGACAGCCAGCCAGTATAGCGTACCGTACATCATATTGTGCATCCCCCATTTTTTTCATCTCGCAAGGTTTCGGCTCTGTATAGCATAGGTCTTACATGTCGCGATCAAATCAAAGCCTGCTCTGTGTTCCTGGCAAAAAGGTCCTCATGGTCCGTTTATTAACTGAAAAGAATGTCAAATCAAAACAGTAGCTCTTTCACGAATACCATTCTTTTCTGGAGAGTGGGGGAAGAGACAAATAATGTAATGATTCCGTACAATGCTTAACGACTTTTTTTTTTATTATTAGTAACAGATTTACAAACGAATGAGGTTTATTGACAGCTTCATTCGGTCTCTTCTTCAGACAGAAGATGCTGGGGCAGGGAGGGTGGAGGATTCACGGGGTGAAACAATTACCAAGTCATCATCTGTGCTTGGTGAGGACACTGGGATAGATTGTTCGGTTGTTTGGGGAACAGATCCCTCCTCCAACGTCGCTTCAGGCGGCGCGATGGCTTTTGTTGTTGCATCGGTTGTTTCTGGTGCTTGAGGAGGTTCCTTCTCGGCTGAATCCTCTTCGTTCTTCGACTCGGCTGAAGCTTCATCGTTTTCATCCACCAGTTGCTGCCAATCATCGACGACTTCATCTGTAAACTCACCAGCTTCGACCACAACAAACTTGTTCAAGTCTTCGCCAGGAGTAGCTGGTGCGTTGGTCGCAAACATGTCCATCGAATGGTGAGCCAAGGGAGATCCGGTGCCAGCACTAGATACGACCTTGCGACCACCGGTTGGCTCTTCGTCCCATGCATCTTGACTCAATGTACCAGCTGCCTCTCTCTCCTTCAAGATGCGCTCCTCCTCGGCCTTTTTGGCTGCGGCAATGCGCTCGTCGTCATCCAAAAGCGAAAAGGCGTTTTGCACCTTGGCGGGTGGAGGCTTGCGGGCTAGATGCTGCGCTTGACTGGGAGCAAAGAATCGCTTGGCATGTGATCCACTCAGTGAGTTGCTTGTCACTTCGCCATCTCTATTGACCCAGCAGAGCTCAACTCGCTGAGCGAGGTCTGTTTTGACAGCGAGGGCCTTGATGTCATTGCGCAGACGCACAAGAATGGTTTCCAACTGGTCCATCTGTGACACTCCTGGGTGGGGGACTAAAACTGCATCATCGTCCGTGACCCAGCGAATACCATATTTCATCGAGCCAAAGATAGGAGCCAGCTTCGCGGCCAACTCGTTGCGTGTCAAGCCAAAGGCAAGATCGTGCAAGTAGATGGCATTCACCGGGTCGCGAACCTTGCGGAGCTGCTCTACACCCCCACTGGACGCTGTTGTTGTAGGTGGTGTCGCAGAGCGCTTTTGGCGACACGCCTTTGAGACCAAAAGATCAGGAATAAACGAAGTCTGCTTCTTTCGCAATGTCACGCTTCGATAGGGTTCGACATCGACGCTCTCAGACTCAATATCATAATGAGCCACGAGTTCGTGGATAAACTTGCGCTTGTGACCCTTCATGGGTGGGAAATGCAGGACGTGCCTAGACTCATCCGCCATAAACTCTGCAATTTGCTTCTCGATCTTTTCTGTAAATTCCATATTTGCAAGCGCATACTGGAGGACATGATAAGCATACTCGGGGATACGAGGAGTTCTGGAATTTGCAGATGAAGGATGTGTGTAAGATAACAATGGTTAGATTTTTTGTTTTGCAACCTTATAACAAGGTCCAAACTGTCGTCATTATCTCTTATCTGTTATCGATGAGTTTCTTTCTTTTTTTTTTTTTTTTTTTGCACTTACGGTTCAGTCTCAGTATCAATTTCCAAAGCAAGGGCCACACGTCTGTTGCGCTCTGCAATCAGACAGTAATCATTACACTTGATCAAACGAATCTTTCCATCCCAAGGATTATCTGTTGTGGCACTGCAAGGCATTTCCATCGTGAGGTTTCCGCACTTGCAGCTTGCTGGAATACTGACGGGGCAAGGCTGGCTTTCATCACACGCCGAATCGCCGTGGCAAGGGGCATTACAGCGATGTCCACAGCTCTTGCGGGGCTTGGTGCATGGCTGGCTGCACTTTTCGCCGTTCACAAGGCACTCGCCTAAATGACAAGACTTGAGGCACTGGTGGAGATGGCATTCAAGGCCCTTGCCACAGATCTTGCCACAGGATGGATTCGACTGATAGCAAGGTACGTTAGGCATTCTTGACTTGCGACACATGCACTGCTTAGAGACAAGCAATGTACAGGGAGGACAGGGTTCGCTATCAGGATGGCAAGGATGACTCGAAAGAGAGGCGTGTCCACACTCACGGACGCGAGTGCAAGAGTACCGGCACTTTGGAATAGGAGTACCGCATGCAATGGGAGGGTAGAGCACCGTTTTGCCACATGCACATGATAGTTCGTCGAAAGAAGCGTCTATGAGAGCGTAAAAATAGTAAGGTTAGGCTTGTCTACTATATCCTCAAAGATAATAGATTTTTTTTTTGTCCGCAATGCTTATTGCTTCAGGGTTTGCTGTATACTTACTTAAGCATGGCTGACAGTGGCCACGGTGGCAGAGTTCCTGGCACGTATGGATGCCGCACTGTAGCTTCTTGCCACAGATTAGGGGACAAGTATGAGCCTCATGTGCCTCTGCACTCATTTTAGAGTTCTTGCCGGCACCCTTACCAGGGCAGCACTTATTAGTGCACTGGTGTTTGCCACAAGCACGGAGGCCACGGCAAGGCCTGTCACAGAGGGGGATGTCCCCACCAAACATGCCCATTTCCGAGCAAATCTTTTGAATGCGTGTAGAACCACAGCGGCAGTCAACATGAACAACCATCTTGCACGGCGCACACTTGCCCAGATGGCACTTTTGCATGCAGCGATGACCGCAAGGCAAGGGCTTCTTGCAAACACCGCCACAGAGAGGGATAGGATCCAAGCATGACTTGCGGGTATCACCCTTCAATAGAATATCTACAGACTTAGCACCGCATGGACACGTCTTTACCACGCTGGGCATCTTTGGGCACTCTCCAGGCTCACTGTCAATGGGATGGCATTCTTTGCTGCAGTGATGGTTGCCACATGCAAGCATGCTATATAACCAATATCATAAACAGAACAGTTTTAGTCGATCTTTCAAAAGTCGTGCATCGCAAAGGTTAACTGAGCTCCTACTGGTTGTTACACCTACCGGTCGCAAATGTCATGACAGTTGTAGTATCCCAACTTGCTTTCGCCGTCAATGATTGTTGTTTGCTCTTCTCCTTCTCCACATCGTGCCTTTCGACTATGCTTTCCGCAGTAGCATGATTGTTCCTGCTCTTCCTCACATGGTGGACAGAGTCCTGGGTGGCACACAGTGGTACAATAGTGCTTGCCACAGCTCAAAAGCTCACCACAGGGTTTGGAACATGCCATGCCTTTCTGGAGCGAAAAGTCGGTGTCAGCACATCGAAGCTGGAAGGTTTCGTTGCCACAATAACAAGATTGAACAGGTCCTAGGCCAGCACAAGGAGGGCATGGTCCAGGATGGCAAGGGCTAGATTCGATGAATGCAACACACACAGGAGTTAGTCGTCAAACTCTTTCCTATCAGTCAAAGCACTCGTCTTGCATCGTTGAGCGAAAAATCTTACATGTTACACGGATGAGGGCAGTCTCGCGATCGTCCGCAAAGCTCACCACAGGAGTGAGGAGTAAAGTAGCGATTATACTCGGGATTTGGTACCTTGCCACAGAAGCATGAGTAGTCCCTTGGAATAGACACCTGAGAATTTTGACAGCCTGGGCATCGCCATCCATTTCCTACGGCAGAAGAATCTAGAAATTTGCACAACGATATACAGGCTTGTTAGGACAATATGCTCCATGAAACGCATCTAAAAATGTGTCAATTATGCAGTCATTTTTTGTAAGGTTACCTTCAGAAGACTTCTTGGCCCAAGTAGAAATACAGTCAAGATGGAAGGCTGCCCAGCAGACCTGACAGTTCCAAATCTTGTGAGCAGGGCGAATGACATCCCAGCAAACCATGCATTCGTATGTCGAGTCCGTGAGGCCGACAGTCAATTTTGTAAGCAGATCACGGGCTTCTTCCACTGTGCGTGTGATGCGAGGACCTCTGGCTCTGGACCGAGGCTGCTGACTAGAGCTACCAGCCTTACTCTTTCCTGCAGATCCAGATCCTTCATTGTCGACATCTGAGCCATGTCGAGATGGGAATCCACGATTGTTCTGTGTTCCTTGGCGAAGCCTTGGTTGCTGCTGCTGTCGTCTCTGGCTGCCTGAAGCACGTTTGGATGCCGACGTTGATGAAGATCCTTCTGCCTGATTATTCGTCGCCGATTGCTTCGATCTCCTGTTGTTGGTAGAATTCTGTGATCCATTGGCATTGGCATTGGCGCTGCTGCTGCCACCACCGCTAGGGCTAGCTTGAGATCCTTCATTTTTCTTGCGGCGATCACGGCGGCGAGGTTCCTTGGGCGCGCTTTCTTCAGATGGACGGTCGAGTTGGATGATCACATCGTCTTGTCCATCGCCATCGTCGTCGATCCTGGCAGCGGTGGCAGGTTGGGCCCTGTCTTTATGATTGGCACCACCAGTAGAAGTGCGTTTATTATTCCGGGTGCGGTGACGCGATCGACCGGATATAGGAGCAGCAGAAGGGCCGTCATTCTCCTTGCCATTCGTGTTTTGGGTACTAGTGCCTTGAGTACTTGAGGCATTGTCATTTGTACCGTTGGTGGTGGTGGTGGTGGTGGCGGCGGTATCTGCACTGCTTGCGTTGTTGCTACCTTTGCGTGGGTTGCTACGCTCAGATCGGGGCCGGTTGCGGCGATCTTTGGATTGGCGCTCCTGTTTATTGGCGCCTTTGTTGCCGGTGCTTGTATTGTCGTCGGCCTTCAGCAAGCCAGGAACATAGTCCTTTGCTTCTGGGTTGAGTTTTGTCTTTGGTGCTCTTGATGTTGAGGCACTGGATGCAGTGCTGGGATTGCGAGAGTTCAAAGCATGTTGAGATGAAGTGCCCTTGGATTCACTAGGTAATGGTGGCGGAGGCACTGGTACAACTGGAGGAGAAGGATCAGTCATAAGCAGTGGCCTTTGTTGTTGCTGTTGTTGTTGTTGTTGTTGAGGAAGGGGGAGGGGAAGGAGGGGCAATGTGGAGTGGGTGAATGAGTGAGTGTAAGAATCTTTTAAAAGAGTAAAGAGGAGGGGGACAGGCCTTTTGACTTGTTTTTATGACAATTTCCCGCAGCAAGAGAGGCTCGTGAGAGCCATCCGCAATCACAGTCAACCTGTCAAGTTACCCACGCTCACTGGCCAAAAATGCTGAATCCTTTTTCACAATCTCCGATGGGACTACCTGGTATTATTTATTATAGTTGGCGATCTGTTTTCTACTAGTTCTCTGTTGAGTATGAATGTGTATGTGTGTATGTGCAAGTGTGAGTGTAAAAGAGACAAGGAGAAGGAGAGAGAAGGAAAAAGAACACATCGAGAGGCAATGTTTGGACCAGTCATCATTATTTTTTCTTCAACGGCCAATCATTCTAAAAGCCCTGTTGCCACCAACTTGTAGAGGTTGAGTCTTTCATTTTAATGGGGTTGTTTTCATCTATGGGAACTATACAGGAACATCCTAGGCAAGACAAGGCTTCACAGCCTACAAGTCTTAGTCTTTATCATCGGTAGTGCACCGGACAAGACTTTCCGTGTTGCAGCCAGCTGTGAATGCAGTGACGATGATATGTACACAGGCAGTTTAGTCGTGCCACAGTGCGACCTAATAAAGAATAGCAGGGTTAGATCGTTAGAAACTTTTGTTCAAACTGACGAACAAAGCCCCATATACCTGTCCATCAAGGAACCGTATCCCTTACCTGCAACAAATTCTTCGAAACAAATGGCACACTCCTGGTCAATAAGAGGCGAATCTGCTGGAAGTTTGTACACTATACAGCCATAGCAAAAGAAAAATAAGTGTTACTACGCTTCAATATCCAACCTGTAGGCTTCCCATGACAAATACAAAACAATTCCACACACATGCACACACATACCAACATATCGGACACTGGTGATTGGGCTGCCAGAGCCTGTATTGCCCTCGAGACAATCCTGGACATGCTTCTCCTGAGCTGGTTTGCCTCCTTCCAGACTTGCAAGGACAATGCCACACACTGGACATTCACTCATGAGAGAGCTCGAACTCGCGTTGCGAACCATCGGAGCTGGCTGGAAGTTGGAAGAACTCGAGCTGCGCGAAGACGAAAGCTGATGGCTTGAATCAAACGCATTTTGGAAGGACGAATCGCCGTAGGGTGAAGTTCCATAGGTCGAATACTGCTGCTGTTGCGTCTGACGAGATGACTGATATGAGCTATAATGGTTTGAAGAGGAGGACACCGATGCCTGATACTGTTGTTGACGCTGGTAATTCTGGGTACGGCTGTTGGACAAGGTGCTGTAGTATACTTCGTGTGTAGACGAACTAGAGTGCGCAGCGGATGGATTCTGTTGAAGCATCGTATAGCACGAGTCACACACTCGGTAGCTCTGCAGTGTGCCCCTCCTGTTCAGATGCTGATGTTGCAGATATGCCTCGCTCGATGTTGGGTCATACAATACAGTGGAAGGATGCAATGTCGCCCGTCGACTCGAGCAACGATCGCACACAACACGCCCACACTTACGACAGTGATGACGGCGTACCCATAACGAAAACTTGCGGCTACACTGTCGACACTCATGAACCATGTGATCAAGCTCCCAGCGTGGCTCAAATCCAAGTGACTGGTATCCTCGTGGTGAGGTTGAATGTGGGAGTGTTTGGCTGCTGGCAGAGTCTGCAGTAGCCGAGCGGGTTACCCGCGTCTGGGATGGTGCTTGATAGTTTGATGGTGGCGAAGGGGTGGATCGATGTCTGTCTGATCTAACTTGCTGGCTGGCTGAGGTATCCTGGACGGTGGGAGGAGAGGAGCGCCTGCGGGAGGGTGGTGCTTCAAAGTATGTGGCATTTAACCGGGCAGCAGGACTCGTATCTGGTGAGTTTGAGTCGGTGGATGCACTCTGGGTATGGACCTCTTCCGTGGATGACACCGCTGGTTCTGAGGCGATGGCAGGTGGTTGGTCGGGTATAGAGTCGCTGGTTGTGCTGGAATGCTCAGATCCCTCACGCGTGGTTGACATCCTCGCTAGTATTTGCGTAACCTCGTCTTCTTCCTCGTTGTCGTCTTCCCGGTGAGAATGGTGCTGGATCTCCTGCTCGGTTGTCTCGGTCTCAGTCACTTGGGCGGCACCAGAGGCTGAACGCGATGACGACGCACTGGCAGCGGATTCGGGAGTTCCACCAGCTGTCCTAAATGATTGTTGATCAGCATCTTCTCCACTTCCTTCATTGGAGCTATCGTCGTCCTCATTCCCACGTCTTGAACTTGATCCACCATTGGTCATATCAGAGTTTGTGGACTCGCTTGAATCGTCGTCATTTGGGGTTGACTTTTGCAAGGTCAGTCTCCGGATCTCATTGAGTTCACGCGCTCCGCCATCTGAAGGCTTCGTTGCCAATGAGGGTCGAGGTGACTCGAGCTGATTCTCGGCGCCAGACATATGACCAGTGCTCTCGATAGCTTGTGAGAGCGATTCTGCGTGATCCAGGTACTCGCGCACCTGTTCTGTCGCCAGCAGTTTTGAGCCGGGATCCTTGTCCTCTTTAATACCATGCAATAAGATCTGGATAGCCTGGCGATAACGAATGAGTTCTTGCTCCTTGTTTGCAAAGCCTTCCTCTCGTCGCAAGGCAAGACCCGCACGCCTCATGTAGTCTCCAGTCGAGTGATAATCAAATGGGTCCTCCATTTCTTCTTGCTGGTTTGTTCCAAAGGCAGAAGCACCGGGAATGAGATCGACTCGTTTCTTCATAACACGCACCCATCGACGACGGCGGACCCAGCTGCTTCCAGATGTTGGTGCAACTGAAGACCATGCTGAGCTAGGGTCACTAAAACTCTTGCTGTACTGCCATCCTTCACTATCGACATTAGGGTCTGTCTTGTCAATGGCCCACTCTGTCAGCCAGAACCAGCCACGTTGCGTGTTGGAGCGTGATGACCTTGCATCGGTGACCAATGGCAGATGGATGTCATCTTTGGTGGAAGGACGACCGTTTGGAAGAGACCACGGGCCACATACATCCTGTTGTGTCAATGCTTGTGACGAAAACTTTGGCGTCATCAATGACAATGGAAAGGAGCTTGCAGCTCGCTGGTTTTCGTACACAGACTGCAGCACAGTATTGTGGAATGCAAGTGAATCATAGTTCTGATCCGGATACTCCACTATTCGACAAGCAGAAAAAAAAGGATTAGACTTGTACAAACAAAAAAAAAGAGGGGGTAGGGGAGGGGCTGTGCATGGTTGAGCGAATGTTTACCTTTCCACCACTGTTTTTCAGCACTCTGAAGAATGTCGCACAGATGTGCGTGATTGTTGCTTGCAGCCACATCGTATGCAGTCTCTGAGAAGGTGTTCTTGAGGAGAGGATTTGCTTTGGCATGGTTGACGAGGTAGAGGACAATGCCCGTGTCACCCATCGAGGCCGCATTGACTATGTCAAGTTGGATTAAAAACAAAGGAGGGTAACAGAGTGAAGGAATGGGTCAACTGTATACTCCGTAAAATACACAATAAAAGAAGAACCTATTGTTTTGCCAGGTTGTGGGATATGGAGACGAAGAAGCTCCCTTTTGATTCAACAAAGTAGACATACTCAGTGGCGTGTGTCCTTTCTTGCTTCTGGCATTTACGTTGGCGTGGCCCTTTTCCAGCAGCACCTGGGCAATATGGATGAATCCTTTGGAGCATGCATTGTGCAACGCTGTCCATCCATCTCTGTCCTTTTGATGTACATTAGCCCCGCGTTTCAGCAGAAAGCACACGATGTTGAGGTGCCCTGCATACGAGGCCTTGAGGAGTGCCGTCTAAAAAGAAAAAAAAAGGGTACCCACAGGAATGATGTTAGACAGCTTCTTCTCTGACAAATATACAGGCACTCTCTCACTCTCACTCATCCAAGGCTCACATCGTCAACTCCCATCCAAGGGAGAAACGAAAATAAGTTTAAAAAGCCAGACAGACCAACATTTTTTTTTCTCACTCTCTTTTGGAGTGGGAGTGTAAATGTCTCCAAGGAGAGAGAGAGAGATAGATGGCGAGAGAGCGAGAGAGCAAATGCCTCAACCCAACATTCGTCTCAAAAAACTTACCTCTCCTTCACGGTCTTGTATATCGACACCTGCACCAGCAATATCGACAAGGGCCCGGACAATGTCGGTGTGACCACGAGAAGCAGCAAAGTGTAGCGGGTTCATGCCTGTGGCAGATGAGATGTTGTCGATAGAGTCCTTGAGAGCTGGGAATGCCTCCAGACAGTCCACCACTACTTGTGCATTACCCTCTGTACAAGCATCCATAAACCTTGAACATGACGTTTCTTCTGGTGTTTCCAGCTGCTGGTGGAGGTCGCTTGTCGTACTTGTTGCGGACATGCTTGGTATTGGTGGTGGTGGTGTTGATGTTGCACTTGTTGCAAACGTCGTCGCAGACAATGGGTCGCCTGACTGAACATGGCTGCTGTTACCCGCAGTCAGGGCCAACGGGTGAGAACCGTGTTGTGGTTGCTGGTGAGGGGTGGTTGTGGCACCAGCAGGCAAACGTATCGAGTCGAGGTGTGCACTGCCATAAAACACATGCTCCTCGCCAGGAACTGGCGGGTGGACAAAGTCTGGGATGGAATTGGGCGACAGTACCACCGATACCATGGGATGAGGATATATGACACACAGACAGTCTGAAGCAAACAATGAATGGTTTAAAAAAAAAGAAGAATGAACAAGAAAAAAAAAGAGCTGTACAAGAATAAAAAAAGGGGAAGGAGTGGTACTGAATGAAATGAGCAATGAGAAATGAAATAAGGGTATGGTAGCACTCTACAGAAAGAGAGAGAGAGAGAGTCAAGCGGGTGAATAGACGAGTCAAGAACAGAGAAAGAGGCAGACGCGAGTGGGAGAAGAGAGGGGCATGTGCCTGGGGGAAGAGGGGGAAGAATGAAAAAAAAAAAGGTCAAGTAAAATGAGAAATGGGCGCTCTCTCTCCCCCCCCTTCCCATGGGAAGGATGCAGTCACCACTCGCACTTCACATCCAATCATTAATTTGCCACTCCTTCTAAAAACCTTCTCGCTCCTTTTTTTGCGACAAACGCGACAACGCCCAACAGGACTACAAGCGTATCCGTCTCGTCTCATTATTCGTCACTGGCGTAGGAGATATCTCTGATCAGCGAGCTCGGCCAATTGTCCATCCTTCTCATCACCAATCCCCGCATAGATTTCTTGCGCGGACGGAAACAATGGCCGACAGACAGGGTGCCTACATCATGCGAAGGGCTACAACACAGTATCCTCCAGCTAATTCCATTCTGTTGGCCCGCACCAATGCTCCCAACGTCACACCTTCCGCCAGGAACAGCCAACTGTCTGGGCAAGGCCAGGAGAACATCTCTCCCGCTGTTCAACAACCTACCTTACTGAAGCACCAGCAACAACAACATCAACAACTAAAGCAGCATAATGGCGCTCGTCAAAGTGGACGGGGTGAACCCTTGGATCTGCTCAAAGGGCGTGTTATGCCAGCACCAACGAAACCACTCAGCGCCCATGCTTCCTTGCAAAAGCCAGTTGCTCCTACCCCCCCTGTTTTGCCGTTGCAGGCAAAGGTACCAACAGGCATTCCTACGGCCATGCCCATGCCTGCTGCTGTTCCTTCAACCAAGTCGACTGCCCAAACCGCTGACAAGAAACACGATAGTACGCGCCTAGCGTCTACTGTTGGCTCCTCAAAGACAAGAATATCAAAGTCTAAGACGCAGAGCCAAGAATGGATTGCCAATATGCGTGCAAGTCTAAAGTCCAGCCGGTTTTTCCTCGATTCAGTTGATAATGCCACTTCCACCAAGCTGGCTCGCTCCATTGCCTCATGTGGCGCTGTACGTGATACAAACCTCTACCTCTACCACCTAAGCTGGCTACCGAGGAGTTTTGCATTTTTTGGACTGTTAACCTTGGATATCCAGCTAACATACTCTACCCTTCTTCTTTGTGCTACACGCATGGTGTATCTCTTACTGTATTCATATAGGAAATTGCAATGTTCCTCTCACTCTCCGATGTCACACATATCATTACTACCAAAGTTGTCCCAACAGAAGAAGAGGTTCAGCGATTCAAAGAGCAGCAGAAGCAGCATCAGGAGCAACAGCAACAGCAACAGCAGCAGCATGGACACGCATCGGCGATGCAGCCAACAGCCCTCCCGCAAGCACCTCAGAATATCATCCTCTTCAAGGCGCTTTGCAGAAATATCACAGTGTGGAGTGTTGCGGAGGCCATCCAAATTCTGACTGCCGTTACTGGAGAGACAACAGCCGCTCAGAATGAGCCTTCGCTGCGGGAATTGCTTCTGCGAGACCGCACTTTTGGCCCCACTACAGCCCAAAACGACGACTATCACGTCTTTAAGGGTGTGTATCTCCTCGTTGAAGATACGACCGGGTACTATCAAACCATCATTGGCCACGAATTTGAACCCCAGTCAGAAGACCATCCCTGGATTCGTCTCCACTGGCAAAACACAACTGGCTCACCATATGTATGGATTCAAGAAAGGAGCAAGTCCAAGCACAAAACTGAGCAGCAGCAGGTGGCCGCACAAGAGGAGGTTACAGCGGCTGCAGTTACAGCACCGAAAGCCACAACAGCAGCAGCACCAAAGGTGGATGAACAAGGGACAGCACAACCTCAAGGAAAAGACCGCACATTTGGGCCGCCTGTTGGAGATCGTTCACTCCCTCCCCCGCCTCCCCGAACACGCAAGTTGGCGAATGATTCTGCTCCCGCGTCTGGCATTGTTAATTCGATGGCATCGCATTCTATATCGACAACACAGTCAGCTGTCAGTCGTACTACCAACCCACTTGACCCATCTCATAATCTGAGAGATCCAAGATTGGAGCAAATTGGTAAACGCGTGCTCACAACCGTCCCTGTCGACCGCGTTCTTCCTCCAGACCAGATTCCAAAGCAGGCTCAGTTGGCAACAACAAATCTTATCAACAAGGCGGACAAAAATGTTTCGGCAACAGCTTCCACACGACAACTTGACCACCCAACCCGCAAGTCCAGTCGGCAGGCGGCAAGCGCTGCACTAGTAAGCCTTTCCGCCTCGAAACCCAATACGGCTGTCCCTGAAGTGACGCCAGGTTTGGCAGCACAAGCACCAACATCTCAACAAACTCTAGTTGCACATGGCCCCAACGTTCGTAATGCTACTACCGAAGCAACCGTGGACGCGGTACCAGTAGAGCCAATTGATAACAAGGTCACCCGTGTCAAGCAAGACAATAATTCTCAGAAACAGACCAGACCACGGAAGGATTCGACAACAAAGAAGCGTGAAGATGTTGAACTTCCACCCCCAACCGATCTTGGCATCGACGAAAAGGACCTCCCTAAGCCTAAAGCCGGCTACTGTGAAAACTGCAAGGTCCAATACGCAAGTCTTCGAGAGGTAGGATATTTTGATGGTCATTTTTATGCCCCTTTCTTTCATTCAACAGTGTGAAAATGACTAAACTTAACATTATCATATGTTTATGTATTTATTCAATTAGCACTCTCTCACTAAGCGACACAGGCGATATGCTTACGATACTGCAAAGTTCCGAGATCTCGACCAGATTCTTGCCAAAGTGCAACGTAAGCGTAGAGATCAAAAGTCTTCGCGTACAGAGCACCCAGCCCCAGCCCCAGCGTTGAAGGAGCAGCAGCCTATTTCATCTACACCGGTAGATACGGCGACAGAAAAGACAGAATCGGATATTGTTGCACCAAAAGCTCAAATAGAAAACACAGAGAAGACCACAGCTGCCTCTTCGTGTACCACCACCCTTGTCGATAAGGAATCGAGCACCATTGTGGCATCGAGCGTGATATCATCACAGGAGAAGCACATCGGCCAACAGCCCATGGCGGATCAGGGCACCACAGTAGCACCCAGCATTAAGGATAATGCTGAGCCTGTGTCTTCAGTGAAGGAGAGCGACGACAGTGAGACCAAGTTTGAAAAGCTGCTTGTCGACCGTCCAGTTGAAGATGAAGAGGCGACAACAGAGCCTCTCCCACAGTCGCCTGAGGAAGAGCGTAAGGAGTCAGATGACGAACCCCCAGCTGAGGCTGCCGTCGCAGTCGCAGTCGCAGTCGCGGAGCCAAATAACGCATCTGCTGTCGTAAACGAGGCAGACGAAGCGGGCGAGCAGCAAGAGCAAATAGAGCAAGTTGAGGTAGAAACAATTGCAGATCAGGATGAAGCCCAGGCAGCATTTGGAGAGCAACAACTCGATGAGATGCAAGAAGGCTCGGTCGCACCATCTGTGCAGCATCTTCGACCAACCGTTTGTCGATTCTTTGAGCAAGAACCCCAATCAGGATTGTCATCCAGCCGTTTGGAGACCGATGCTACTGTGCCAGACGAAAAGTTTTTGGATTCGGCTGCAAATGTGCCTCCGTCTGTGTCAACTGACCATCCACCATCAACAGCAATGACGCCCATCCGTCTCGTCA
Organism: Actinomortierella wolfii; assembly: GCA_016098105.1. Taxonomy (NCBI): domain Eukaryota; kingdom Fungi; phylum Mortierellomycota; class Mortierellomycetes; order Mortierellales; family Mortierellaceae; genus Actinomortierella; species Actinomortierella wolfii. Next base: position 43,078 of record JAAAIY010000217.1, read on the forward strand.
TGCGTACATCGAGTGCTTTAGAACCTTCGGAAGGCGAAATGAACCATAATACTGGAACCAACAATGCACCTTCCGCACTCGCAAAGGCAGGCATGGCAAAGGATATGGAAGAAGATGATGGTCCTCTGCCACCCATGTCGCCTGATGGTGACACTGTCACTGACTACAGCGATGGTGTGGATAAAGACGGTAACGAGGCTGTGGCGATGGTCAAATCGCCTAGCGCAGGTCGTGGCGTGTATCCTCCTCTAGGGGCACTCCCTAGCCGTCCTCGCCATCAACCTCAGTTTTTGCCACCGTCAATTCCAGCCAGTGGATACAATGATACATCTTCCCGATACTCCAGCTCGACACCTATGAGGACGCCTATGAAACTCGGGTCGACTGCATCGGTTGAAGCGCCTCCACGAGAGTCTCGCTCATCGACGCCCATGATGGCTGCTACACCATCTGCGTTCCCGCCAAGTGGTGCCTTCCACGGCCCTCTTAAACGCAAGTTGGACAATATTATGGCTGATGAAAGGGCGATCGAAAATGAGCTTCGCTTCCAAGGCTATGTGCAGATCGACCCTTCATCTCCATCTGCAGCTTCCGCTCCCCGCGGAGCTGGCATGATCAGTGGTCGTTGGTTAGCGGCCCGGCCACTCGTGAATCAGAGCCCACTCACTCGCAAGTCTACAACATTTTCGAATCGTATGCGAGGCGACCAAGGGGTTGCAGCTGCAGCAGGTGTGCCTCCACCTGTTTCGAGGCATCTAGCCGAGTTCTTGGCACGTGGCAGGGATGTAGAGGCCAGACGAGAATACCGACAAAACAAGGAGAATCAAGACCCATCTGGACGATGGAACTCGGGACCACCACCTGTCGTGGCAGCCTCCTACAAATGTGTTTCGCAAGTATCTCGGCCGTCATTGCCACAACAGCAGCACCAGCACCAGCACCAGCAACAAGACTCGAGTCAACCAACGACACCTGTCAAACAGACTGGACGCTATTATTCATTGGACGGTAGTGTGCAACCACCAGCAGCACCAAGGCTGTCCATGTATGGCAATTGGCCTGATTCCAACCAACAAGGACAACCGGATAGCACCCTCTCCCAACCATATGGCCTCGATGAAAACGTAGCCCCGACATCGCCGACATCACCAGCATATCCTCCGTCTGAAGGAAGTGTGCGGTACAGTGGGTACGACAGTCGGATGTCGTCGCCTATATCGGGATCCCCAAGCCAGCGAGCGTCCAAGCGGGCACGACAGGTATTCCCAGTCATGTCGCATGCAGAGCAACAAGAAGAACGATGCTTCCGCCACTACCAGGGCGATCGGTTACCAGAACCTGCTGGGCAGAAGATGCTGCGCACCAACAGCTCGAGTTATGCGGAGGAATTTTCTGAATATGGCGAAGACTGTATGGTGTTTATCGAGTAAAAAAACAGAAGCAAGGACGGGGAGGGGGGATGAGAAAATGAAGAACTATGCCTACTCTTTTAGACCGCATGTCCTTCAATGTACCATAGAAGCATTAAAACCAGAAAAAAAAAACTATCATCCCCTCAAGTGCCGCCTCTCCGCTTTTCGTTTAGAGCACTGTCAGTAGAACACTAGGCTACAAGTCTTTTTAAAAAATGTTCAAAAGGTTTAATCTAACAAATGAAATTTAGAAAATGAGCATGAAAAAAATAACTGTGGATATCGAATAACACTTCAAAACCTCTAGTTGCTGCTGATCAATGGGATTCCGGGACCTTGTGTGGACGAAATGTAGACGTTCTTGATCCAGTCTAGAAAAAAAAAAGAAAAGCAACAAATGCATAGATGTCAGACACAAGTGCAGTCGAACAATCAGACAGTCCGCTGATACTATATCCCGCTCGCCATAGTGCATATATGATTTTTTTCCTTACCCTTCTTGACGAAGCGCTCCTGTGAGAGAACCTTCATCTGATCCATGATAATCTTGTAGTTTGCCTCAATGTCCTTGGGGTCCCAGTCGATCTTGCCAATGACTATAGGTAAAGATAATGAAAGAATTGCAAAGTGGTTAGTATGAGCATTCATTTCCGACATGACAGCATTCCTTATGACAGCTTCACTAATTCCTCTAACAAGGACATACTGGTATGAACGACGCCATTCTTGTCGCCACGGAAATCAAAGGCAGCAGTCTGAGCCTTGATGACGCCCTCGATATCATCAGTGACCGTTCCCTTCTTCACCGTGGGCATCAGACCCTTTGGACCAAGGATACGAGCCAACTTGGCGACCGACGAGAACATGCCTGGTGTGCAAATGCACTTGTCAAACTTGTGCTGACCGTCCATGACCTCCTTGACCAACTCGGGTCCACCAACAATCACTCGAGCTCCAGAATTGCGTGCCTGCTCTGCCTGAGCGCCCTCGGCAAACACCAGGATGGTCGAGTCCTGTTTGATGGGCTTCTTCAACAAAACCGAAGAACGGATCGGCTGCGAATGCTTCTCCAGCTTGGGATTCGTCTGGATGTGAACCTCTACTACATGGTTGGGCTTGCCGACCTCCTTTGCCTAAAAAATGATACGGTATTTTGAGTAGGGAGAGTATTTTTTGGAGAAAAAAAAAGCATGTCAATGTAAGAGTCCGGTTCCTGTAAATATACCAGCGTCATGAGTCAAGCCTCCTAGGAGCCAAAGGATGTGTGCCAACTCGTTGGGTCGCTGTTGGGTTCTCCTGAAAGTTTTTTTTTTTTTACCTTCAAGACTGCAAGAGCGTCAGAGAAGGTCATGGCGCCAGGCAAGTGCTGAACCTTCTTTGCTGAGGCGTAGCTCCGTTGCTGCTGCTTGTACTGTAATGTGTTGTACATGGCCGAGGCTGTGGCAGCGCGTGTGGTGGTCTGCAGTGGTGCAGCAGCCAGCAGGCCTTTGGACAGAATGTGTGCTCGGAGCATGGTGTTATTATGTACTAGATGGCGAAACAAAGACTGAAAGTTGGTGGTTGCTGTGTTCCCGACGTAATGTCAACAAATGGAGAGAAAAATGTCCACAGCAAGGCGATGGGTGGGGTCCAAAACAGGTGCTCGCTGAAATGAAATGCTCCTTGGAGGGGACAGGGGAGGAGGCTATTTCTTTTCCCACTTCGGAGTAAAGGTCTAACCAGCCTGATCAAATGAAAACAATGATCACGTGCCAACTCTTTTCGCAGTCCCTCTTCCCACCACGCGCGGGTGTGCACCGAGTGTGGGACGGAGCTTCACCGACTTTCCTCGCGACACCCACATTCACAAGCACACACACTCACAAAAAAAAACGAAAACATGGCAGAAGACAATGTCAAGCACCCCTCGCGGAAGGACCGCCAAGAGTGCTGGAATGCTCGCGATGCCTTTTTCGAGTGTCTAGACAATGCCAAAGTTGTCGACCCTTCCAAACCAGAGGCCCAAGGCGTGTGCCCGGACCTCCGAAAGTTGTACGAGTCAAAGTGCATGAAGAGCTGGGTATGTCTTAAAACAAACAAAAAAAAAACTCCATAAGCTGGAGTAATAGAATCCTTTAATAGAATGTAGCTTCCAAAATGATTAGTGGAGTGGCGTCATAACCATTGTGTTTCTTGTGGTACAGAACTTGGCTAACCAACGGTTAATATTTTTTTGATCCGTGAATACTTTGTATACGATCCGGTGATACTTATGCTACATCCTACAGGTCGATTACTTTAATAAGCGTAAGTCATGGCAGAGAGATCAATTAAATGCAAGTCTTTATAGATTGGATCCACATCATAAACACATGTTTTTATTTTCTTTTTAACATGTTAATAGGCCGAGTATTGGCAGTGGAGCAAAAGGAAATTTTGGAACAGATGAGAGCACAACACAAGGCAGTGGCAGAACGGTTAGCAGCTCAACAAGCCGCAGCTCAGGAAGCAGAGGCAAAGAAGAACGCCTAAACAGCAATATTAATAAAATTCAGCGCGAATTTTATCAGTTATTGTCAGAGGCGATATGATCAGTGTACAATTATATTTATTTCGTCTGCACTGTAAAAAATCGAGAGATGTTGGGCTGATTAACGTCTGGTTTCGATGATGATGAGCGTTTTTTCTTTGCTGAAGTGGAAGGAGACGAAGAAGAGGTGTCATTGCTTCCTTTCTTTCCATTGAGTTTGTTTGACCGAAACTTTTGTAACAGTTGGAATGCCTTGTTGATGCCCGTCGGAATCGCAGCTGTAGCAAGCGATTCTTCAGAAACCCACTCCATCTCTGGGGCACTTTTCGGACGCTTCCATTGATCATCTGTCGCGTGCCATCCTGAAGCCAAAATATACTCGGCATGGTAGACTTTGCGAATATGTGAGAAGAGATGGGTTACACTTCCAAGATCATGTCGCGTGACAGAGTCACAGCATTTGGTTAGGTCAATGCCAAGACTAGTTTTCAAAAACGAATCGCTTGACTGAGAACGATGCTGGTAGCTTGAAAAGCCACTTGATGACCCTGATTGCACTCGGATAGCCTTCTCCTTTTCAAGATTTTCTTGTTCTACCGTAGGAAACTCCCACATGCCTGCGAGTAATCCCTGATTGGGTCTCTTTACAAGTAGGTACTCAGACCGTTGTGTTTCACTACCATCTTCTGGTTGCCATATTCTATGAAGTATGGATACCGCGCATTCTATAAGCAATTCCATAAGGCAACAAAAGGACGGAGAGGTGAGTTTGACGTTTGAGGGGGGGGGAGAGGAAGGATGGATACTGGTATCCCGTAACTCGTAGTATCAAAACATACCTTCATCTCGTGGAGCTTTCTTGACAGCTTTTCGTGGGTATTGTGTCACCAGTCCTTGGTCTTTGCCTTCTACCTCGGCCTCTGGGAGACAAAGGTCACATTCGTTCTTACAATCCCATTGTTCATCCTTCAAATCGGACACTTTGCGCTTCAAAGATCCACCAAATTTCTCCGTGCGACTCTGCTTCAGGTCTAGACTCTATAAGTTTCAGAAAGGGCCGAGGTTGTGTCAGTTTCCCGAAAGAGGTAGTTCCATTTGGCAGCCAGGTTTTTTTTTGTTTTCACCAAATCAACATAAAAAAAATTACCTCCGCATATGCTCGGCAGCTGCTTTGTACCGGACACTCGTGACACTTTGGGTTGGTGGGTGTACAAATCAAGGCTCCAAGTTCCATCATCCCTTGATTAAAACATCCTGGTCGTGTTTGATGCACTAGCTGCTCAGCCACTTCCCAATGCAGTTCAATAACTTTGGGGTTCTTGACATCGCCTCCAATGGCGCGCAAGCGCGATAGTAACCGAACTACATTGCCATCGACAATAGGAGCGGGAACGTTATATGCATGTGATACAATGGCGCCTGCTGTATATCGCCCAATGCCTGGAACAGACTTTGCTAGAGTCAATGGATCACTTTGCCAAAAAATGGAAATTGGAAAATCAACGGTTTAGAACTACAACACTTCAAAAACCCATACCACTGTCATGAATATCAATATATAGGTCACTTACGCTGGAAGAATACCGTTAAATTCTTTCAGTACTTTTTGAGCGCCTTCATGGAGTCGTTTTGCTCGTGAATAGTAGCCCAGTCCTGTCCATGCCTTATTGACATCTTCAATATCTGCTGCTGCAAGGTCAGCCAGTGTGGGCCACTGGCTCATCCATTTGTTGTAATAAGGAATCACAGTTGCAATCTGCGTCTGTTGGCACATAATTTCGGATACCCAAACTTCATATGCACGCTGTCCGTCTTCGGCTGTCAAGTTGGAAGGGTCAATCTTCTTGTCCTTCAAGAAGCTTCGGCGCCAGGGCAGCTTACGGTGATGGATGTCGTACCACTCAACTACATGTTGCTGCACACGCTCGCGTTCCTCAATGGTCGCAAATAAATGGTAATCTACAGGATGCCGACCGCCCGCTTTGCGAACACGAGCCGCATCAGCAACAAGATCTTCAAGATCCGGGAGAGTGCTGCCGTCACTTGGCATTACAAGCGCCTCCATTTTGGCATCTAAGGGAGGTGAGTGGCTCTGCTTGATCCTCTTCTTGACGCTCCTGATACTGGCAGTTGTAGTGGAAGAGCGAGGGCTACTTTTATTCAGCGTCGATTCTATTTCGACTTCGGAGGAAGCGTCCGAGTCGTTGCCACTGGACCCCTCATCGTCTGATCTCAACGAGCTTCTTGCGTTGCTGATCGCCATTGCCGCCTTCGCAGATGCGACTCTTGTCGGTCTGCTCATTCCTAAGGTTACCACTTCCAAGCTGTTGAAGCTGTTGTTGCTAATCTATGACAGGTTAGCGGCGTCGAGATTGTGACGGGCATCAATTGGTTGCCAATGAAGAGCAGTCGAAGCCTCATTCAAGTGCTAACGTTCATCCTTCTTCCTCTGCCGCCGACGCAACCAATGGATTTCACATTCACTTCCACACCAAGTACAACAGCGGGCGACACACCTGTTGCAAGGCCATCTCAAGTGTTTACATTTGGCACGCATCATCACAGTCAAGTTCATTCATTACCACCAAACCAACGCATTGGTGAAGCCTCCGTACCTTTTACGCCACCAAATCTTGCATCTCCTGGACCATCCCAACAGCAGCTTCAACAACCACCTCAACAACACCTTTATAGTCAATCGATCTTCAGCCCTCAAGTAGGACACACTCAACAGCATGCCAATGATATCGAGTCGCGACAACTCAATCCCGGTGGTCGTATGACTCTGAAACAAGAGCGTGGTGTAGGCGATTCGAAGCGATGGCGTAATCGGCTTTGGAACCAAATTGAAAATCGTATCAAAGATACCCGAGTATCACGTCAGAATGCTCGCCGCCAAGGGCTCTTTCTGGATGAATCTTCTTCTGCAAATAACATCCCTGGCGAAAACAATGGAGGAATTATTGGTGGCTGTAGGAGTTCAGGCTCAGAAGGCGACAGTCTACCTCAGCTGAGTGAAGAAGAAGAGCAGGTACTGTACCACAATAGAAAATTGGCATTGATATGACGAGTGAAGAGCTGCTGCGTTCACCCCACTAAAGACTAACGCAAATCTGCACGCTCTTTTAATGACCATTGCCAATGGTAGAGAATCATTGCGGAAGAGTGGGAAAAATTTAAAGCTGAACATGCAGCTACATTGTGGGCAGAGCTTCAAGGACTATCGGATGTCGAAATTGAAGAGTTTGAGCAGGAGATGCTACAACAACGTGGCGGTAAGATAGCCAACAGGCCGACATCTTCTGACCACATGCTAACAATGAAAAGGCTCTTTGGGATATTGACAACTAAACTCTGCCTTGACACCTACATCCCCATGTATTAGAATACAACCCTAGCTACGACATGTTGCTTCAGCAGGAAGAAGACGAAATGCAATCTGCTATAGAAGAATACCTCCGCTCCCAGAGTTTGTCCTCAGCAAATAATACCTCTATATCTATACCCATGGCGACTAGTAATACAAGTAGCATCGAAGACCAGGTCGTGATGTTGCTTGTAGGACAAGCCTGCTTCCGGTGTCTGGGTGCACCATTTCAACTTTCCTCTGCGGCAGATCAAAATCAACACCTACACATTAATACTCAGCAAGAGAGGACTTCACAACCTTCCATGTCTCCCCAAGTAATATGCCATAAATGCCATTACCACCTGAATGGTGATGCACTGCGATATATCGCTAACGTCGCACAGTCTCACAGGTGAGAATAGAGTCATGGCACCTGCGTCTCTCTACGAGGGACACATTGGTTATTAGCTAATTTTGTGCCAACAGGTGGCTCGTGAGTACATACTTTAGATTACTAACCTTTAACTTTTTCATACCCCTTTTTTTCTTTTGAAATTTAATATTTGTTAGCCAAAACTGTGTTGGGAGCCTTGCCTTTAGTTTTGATGATGATACTGGTCTTTTGATAGCATGCAATACCTGTGACCTTCTCGCGTAGATACCTCAAAAAAAAAGTTAAACCATTACTACTAGCTAAGCCACCCTGTGGATTTGTAAGGTGGCAGAGCCTCTATTCAAACTCCTCTGGTTCGGCTCAATGATGCTCAGCATCCTAATCATCTCTAAGTCCCCTCCCTCTCCGTCTCACAAGCTTAAATACCCTCTTGCCTTCGCACCCCATCTTTGTTTTCCTCACTTCTTCATCACTTATCGTCTCTTCGCTTAAAAAAACAACAACAACAATTAACAAACTACCCTAATACATCATGCCTTCCCTGATCAAGCGCGTCAAATCTATCTTCAAGTCCAACTCTAAGAAGGACGCCAGCAAGCAGAAGTCGTCTTCTTCTCTGACTCCTGTTGCCGAAGCTGCCCCTAAGATTGAGACTACCGTCCCTACTGTCTCGACCCCCAAGGCTACATCTCCTGCTCACCCCAAGAATGACCATGAGAAGCACACCCTTGCTGCTCTCCTCAAGTCTGATGCTCAGCTCGCTGCTTCCGGTCTCGCCAACTCTCCTTATGCAAAGCCTGCTTCCAATGAGCGTGTCCAGGCTGCCAAGTCTGGTCTCGAGGCTAAGGGTTTCAAGGTCCATCTCGTCCAGAACAAGGGTGAGGCTTTCGAGACCCTCAAGTCTTTGATCCCCAAGGGTGCCTCTGTTAACAATGCTCACTCGACCACTC
>JAAAIY010000218.1:0-14040 GCA_016098105.1 Actinomortierella wolfii
TTACCTGGAACTGAACATTTTTATGACGCGTTGAAATCGGTGTTTGGACTGGTAAGATCTATGAAAAAAGTCACTTAACACTGAAGGGGCAAATGAGGAGGCATGGACAAGTAAACATGTTCATGGGTCAAGGTTTTTTTTTTGTTCTGCACATGCGCCGAAACTAAATATAGGCAATGAAATAGGGTGGGCCTCACCTTAATGGTGGGAAGAAATAAGCGTGTCTGTTTAGGTTGGAGCGCGAGTGGAACATATTTTATGTTGGTGTAGCAAATTGGTAGAGCTTGTTGGACAATGAGGCGCCTTCACTCTTTTGAAGGTAACAAACATGTATATAAACCATGCTCCTCCCCCAACTATTGTCCATAACATAAACTCGCCTCTACCTCTCCTCCTCCATATCAACCAAGTAAGAACCTCAGCTCAACAAAATTCTTGATTCCCTCTCATCACCTATCGAGTCTTGATCACTAATCAGGCTTCACCGATCTCCTTCATTGCGTAGCATGCACAAAGCTCTTGTTCTCCTCGTCGCTGCCCTTGTCATCGCGCAAGCCGTCTTGGCTCAGCATGACCTTACCAATGGCATCTATAAGATCTGGCAAGGAAACCATAACGTAAGTATAACTCCAGGTCATTCCTTTACCTTGTCTCCATTTAATCAAATTTGTTCTCTCCACTCACCATTTGCCACCATCAATCTTTTATTTTTCTTCTATACAGGTGCCAAAGACTCAGGTCTTCTTCACTGCCAAGCCCGATGCTCGCGACGGCACTGTGGTTGCTGAACCCAAGAACAACAAGAAGGACCAGCTCTGGAAGGTCAAGGTCTATGGTAATCAGATCACCATCGAGTCCCAGGCCGCAAAGGGCAAGTATCTTTCGACCGGCCGTGAGGGCAACAACAACGGTGCATTTGTTCGCCTTGGCAAGGCTCAGCGCTTCAATACTACTCGCAAGTATGGCGGACCCTGGACTGCCTACGAGCTGGCCCACCCTCGCCCAACCTCGGACGGTAAGATTACTGTGGTGGGCGAGAGCGACAGCAAGGATAAGAACGGTCACCACTACATTGCCTACACCATCCAGGACACTGAGGGTGTGCGTGATGCCTGGAAGTTCGCCAAGCAGAGCTAAAAGCACTAAAAAAAAAATACCTATCGTATGTAGCCATCGAACGGACATGGCCATAGCAAGGTCCGAACCCCATGAGGATCTTTTCTTTGTCTAGTCATTTCTGTGCTCGTATATTTTCAGTAAATTAAAATAAGGGTCTCAATGTAGACATCTTACCAGATAATACCAATTTGTCAATTATGAGTGTCTTTGGAGAGTACCTCATTTCGAGGTAAGGTGGGACACCAAAAAGAACAGTGCCTACACAAATAGCGCGATATGGGCCCTGTAAAAAGAGAAAGACAGCTGATTCTGAGACTGAGGTGTCCAATTGAAGGGATCAACGAGTCTTCCTTCAATCTTCCCAGGGTAGCACGTCTACCACTGACAAGCGGGTGCACTCCCCCCTCCTGTACGCACACTTTATCCTTCAAGCTTTCCTATATGGGTTGTGCATGGTGGCTTTTGGACTAGAGAGAGTGGAAGGAGAAGCGAGAGGGGGGTTTGTCAACTGGTGTCTATTCTTTTTTGGCCCTACACCCTCACACTCTCTCCCCCCCTTCCTTCTTTCATACCAGTGCATGCCATTGCTCATCTTGATCTCCTAAACTCCATTCGCTGTAGTAGCGTGCCTTCCTAATGTTCCGCTTCGGATCCTCTGTATGTCCAACTTCGCCTGCACGTCATCTGCCCGTGCGCATTGTCTTCTTCTAGCTGATGCTTCTTTTATTTCTCGTTCTGTGTGTGAATGTCGTAAATACTCATCTTGCATACTCCACTTTCCCCTCTGGGTCTCCCCTGAAATCACTTGTAAAAGGCCAATGGCAGCAACAAGAGTGCCACGTCCGCCAGAGGCGATACCACTCCTCCGACGCCAACGTCGCCCGTATTGACAGTCTCGATCCCAGCGATGGTCGACGACGACGAGAGCTCGCTTCCTGCGTCGACAACAAGAGCTTCGTTCGCCTTGCCACCTCCTAGCCTCTGGGACTCGACTTCAAGTGATACAGGCATATCCACCTCTTCTACCGCCAATAGCTCATCATCACCGCCTTCTTCTTCGTCTGCGTCCTCGACCTCTTCAAAACGATTCGCTTCAGTAGAGACGGTTAAGAAACAACAACAGCAAAAGCAGCAACAACAGCAGAAACAGGAGCCTCAACATCGACAGGTGCAGCTCGTTGAGGCTGCACCAGCGACGCGAGTATTTTCTAGGGCAGGTAGTAAAGGGTCCTTTGGTGGCGGTGATAAGACTAGGACAACAACAACAACCAGCACTACATCGACAGCAACCAGGACCATGTTCTCTACCTTTCGTGGATCGTCTTCGTCCTCGTCCTCAGGGATAGGGTCAGTAGCGTTGGGCAACAATGGAAGCGGCGCGGCTACACCAACACCGTCTTGGGCGCGGTCTCCTCCAACCATGACCCAGTCAACCTCCCCTGCCATACTGCCATCGATGCCGTCGACGCCGCTGACACCGCTGACACCAGGGTTCCAAGCATCAGCTACACAATCAGTTGCAATGAACTCTATATTTCATTCGGCTTCCACCTTGGGCACCAGCGCCACAGTAAACTCGTCAGCGACCCCTACTATACCCACAGCACCACTCACCTCACCGCATCACCCTCCTACTCCAGAACCACGGCCTTTGGATCGGAGCCAGTCAGATATAAATGACATGAAGCAGGATCTCCATCCTAGGATGGGGAGCAAAGGATCATCACCGCCTTCGTCGCGCAGTGGCAGTAGCGGTTGGTTGGGCGACTACTCATCGACAGGAGCAAAGCAACGACGGCGGACATCGACATATGATGACAGCGACAACGAAGTCCTATTTGATAGCCGTGGCGAAGGTGTCTTTGTGATGAATGACCTGGAGGAAGATGAGCGCAAGTATGGCCAACAGAGTGTCTTTGGAAGAACAAGACTTCGTCGATCGTCCTCAGCGTCTTCAGATACCTTTGGTGCTGCACAACACCGTCGTCGACATGGTAGTGCTGGCGCGGGTGGCGATCACCGTTTTGCCCAGGGATGGCTCTCCAGACTTCAAAAGCGATACTTTGTTTGGAAGCGACAGCACAGGCGGCTGTATTCAGTGATCCGACTAGTGATCATGGTATTATTGGCGATCGCGGTGGTGTTTACGACACTAGAGTTGCTTCTGAGTCTTTTTGACAGTGATGACGATCTGCTGCAAAACGACCTATCGAATCGACGTACCAAGAGTTTTGATCGTAACAACCTACGGGATCTTCGACTAGGAATGAGGCAATCACGCAAGGTGCGCACACCTTCGGTCTTTGACGTTGAAGCACAAAACTATAGCCATTATATTTGGGACTTGCCTACTCAGGACCATCAAGGAGGTAATCCCTGTGTTTCGATGTTCTGTATTGCAAGGTGTCATGTGTTGTACCTGTATTTTACATTTGTTTTCTCTTTCTTGAAGCCAGATGTATGTATTGATTATATTTATATTTGATTTGTACCTTTTTTATGAACGATGCCTGGAACAGTCGCTTCAACGATTCCAATCAACGAAGACTACATGCTTTCAAAGGCATTTGGCGGAGCGATGCAACCAACGCGAGTGATTCCCTTCTACTTTCGGGCATCAGAGTCATTTCCAGCCAAGATGGTGACAATCACAACACTGATCACTCCGGACCGATATAAAGTGTTTTGTAGGCTCGTGCACCAGTACCAGGGTCCCATCTCGGTGGCTACGCATATCCGGCAGGACGAGGACCCGGACGAGCAGTTTCGCATCCTGAACGAGCTTTGGGCCACCCATCCGGAGCTAGGCCGGTTTGTTGATCTGCATGTTATCGTCGACAAGATTGATTTCCAACTCAATATGTGGCGAAATGTAGGACGGTTGTTTGCTAGGACCGATTATTTTATGATGTTGGATGGTAGGTCATATTGGACACTTTTTCGAAGGGAAGGAGGTTTGTTTCGTTTATTCATTTCTGCATATCATACTGAACTATTTCTTTATACATATCGATTACTCTGTTAGTGGACTTTCACATCCCATCGGGGTTCAAACGGCATCTGCATGAGAACAAACGGATCCAGGAACTACTGGAGCAAGGAGCAGCGTTGGTGGTCCCAGCATTTGAGTACTCTGCAGAGAGCGATCCAAAGGACTCGTTCTACTTTCCAGACAACAAGCGAGATCTGGGCACACTGCATGAGCGGGGCCAGATTCGAGTGTTCCATGACTTCTTCCCTCCAGGCCATAATGCGACCGATTACTCAAAGTGGTTTGGGATGAGTGGTATACAGTTCCAAGGATTTAAGGGCCATGCACCGAGCGCCTCTTTGCCAATTCCAAAGGTGGACAAGACTATGGCTATTCCGGATGATCAGCAGGAGCCATACAAAGTCACTACCTTCCAACCCAAGTATGAGCCGTATATCATCGTCAAGCGAGAAGGCACACCCTGGTGTGATGAGCGATTTGTCGGTTATGGTGGCAACAAGGCGGTAAGCACAAAAAAATGCTTTAGCTCACGATGTCCCTATACCCAATCATTACAACAGTATCTTTCGCTCGGTCCTTTTTCATTCACTCCATACACGTGCTCTCCCTCCTTCCTTCTCTCTGCCTCTCTTCACACCCTCCCCCCTTTTTTCTTTATCTAATAGGCATGTTTGTTTGAGATCTATGTGAGCGGTGTAGACTTTTGGGTGATGCCACAAGACTTTCTAATCCACCAGTACCACGAATATCGGGATAACAACCGGAAGAACGGGCGGATTCTAAACCGACAGATCTTCGTCAATTTCCAGCAAGAGTCGTGCTTCAAGTACCTCGAAGCAATGATCCTTACAGGCGAGTGGTATACCAGCAGGGCCGACAATCTGCGTGAGCAATGTAGTGGCTTTGACGGGTTCCTCAAGACCGCCGACGCTTTGGCCCACAACTATGAAGTGAAGCATCCGAATAGCTTGTTGCGGCATAAAATCTTTGTGCCAGATAGTCGTCATCAGGATCGCTACAAGACAAGTATGAGTGGCGGGGATGACCATGGCGACACCGACAACCAGCAACCGTTACCACCTCATCATCCCATCGGCGGCAGTGGTAGTCACCATGAGGCCAAGGAGGAAGACGACGACCAGTTCCATTGGATGCTGCGAGGCTCCATCGGTTTGCAAGGAGGCAAGATCTGGGGTGGCGTGACGCCGAAATCGTACTATGTCGACCCAGATGTGCCACTCCTTCCTTACAACACTCACCCTTCGCAGAGCGAGGAGCAACAACAGCCCGTGAACGGTGAGAGCGCTCAGTCAGGTGGAGGAGGAACAGATACTGGCAACGACGCTTCGGTGCACAAGGAAACCCATGTAGACCCCAGCTATCTGGATGCATTCCGGGAAGGCCGTGTCGTGCCAGGTGGTATACCCTTCTCGTTTGAACAAGGGGATGGCAGTGCTGGCGCTGGTGGTAGCAGTGATGAGCATGTTGAGAATCACCACCCTAATAATGGTGACAGTGATCAACAACATCAGCATCAACAACAACAGGAGCCTCACCTCCAGGGTGATCATAATCCTCTCAGCCCCAACCAGCACAGTGGAGGTGATAGTGCACATCCACCACTGGAAGCACTACAGTCAGAAGGGGACGATGAAGAAAAGATTGTGCTGGAGGAAGAGGATGGCACAGTCGACCAGATCGTCTACCCCAAGTGGAGCCCACCTGTACCATATGCGGACCAGTCGTCGTCGTCGTCGGCGTCAGGATCATCGTCGTCCGAGAACGACATGACTCCAAAGTCGTTTGAGGAGGCTGCGGAGCAAATGGAGAAGAGCGTCTTGGAGATGCTGCGACCAAAACCAGACACCCTCAACTGAAAAAAAAAACTGAATTGAGGAATGAATGGGAAGGGAAGAAAGACGATACTGAAGAGTGTAGGATGAAGTTCTTGACAGAAATTACATGTATACCGCCCTCGAGTGCGCTTACCCTACATCACTTTACATGCCCTTTTTTTCCCCTTCATTCTATCCATCTCTTTATCTCTTTTTCTCATTCTATACCCTCTTCTTCCACCCCCTTTTTTCTTCTCTTGTCTAATAAACAATCTGTCTTTCTTTCTTTCTTTCTTTCTTTCTTTCTTTCTCACACGCATTTGTCTTCAGTACTATATCTGGCATCCCATGTTTTCATCAAGCAAAAGATAAAATTGTCCTCTTCCGTTCCGTCTCCCTCCTTCGTCCCCCCTTACCCCATGATTATGAAGTAAAACCAACACCCAAATGCCTATGAGATGTATATTCTTTCTCGATAACAAAATGTGGGTGGAGCCATCGCGTCGCGCTGAAGCGTGTTGTGTGGGTGTGAGAAAAAAAAGTGTGTGTCAGTGAGAACTGGCTGTTTGTGCGTTGCTGTTTGGAAAGAAGGGTGATTTGCGGGAAGTGTGGGAGCAATGGAAAAGATGCAAAAAGGAAGAAAAAAAAAGAGTAAACAAAACAATAGAAAACAAGGAAGAGAAAAGGCGAAGGACAAAGAGGTTAAAAAAAGGAGTGAGTAAAAAGACAAAAAAAATAGTTATGGCTGTGAAAGGGCTTGCGTTTGGTCAGGCACAAAGATCATGCCCGAAGCCGGAAGGACCTCAGCAGTAGCAGCACTACTTGTCGCCCCGTGGATCGCTGTGCCCATCAATCCCTTGTGGTGGAGATCGTTCGTTGCAACCACACCGATGCCAGCACCGGTCGTGCTAGTAGTGCTGCTTGAGGCTGACATCGAGGTCGAGCCGTACTGATTCAGTCGCGACATGGGCGGCGTCAAACCCGTTCGTCCTTCGTCTCTTGCGTTCGCAGCGGCCGTCTCCGCCTCTGTCCACGCTGGTCCGTCGACAAATCCACCTCTTGTGCCTCCTGATCCTCCTGCGCCACTTGTCGTCCTTGATCCTCCTTCTCCATTCGACACGTGCAACACAACTTGGTTACCTGCATTGCTGGACCCCTCTTGAACTCCTCTTGACGAGCCAATGTTTGAAAAATGAGGGTCCGATGATGCAAGATAAGCCGGTCCGTTCGACACCATAGTCATCTTCCCAATACCATCCTCCTTGCCAATTGTCCCGCCAACAGAGTTGTTCGTTGTCGAAATTGTCGCACTTGCTGTCGACGAAGCCAGAGCTGGAGCAGTAGTGGTGTCCATCGCCATGTTAGAAGATACTGACAGCGACGACGCTGACGTGGATGACGTTGCTGCTGCCAACATTCTCAACCACTCAGGCGGCGAGACACCATCCTCGCTCTGAGAAATCAAAGATGCTTTGCGCTTGCCTAGCGTCTCGTCATCATCATCATTCGCATTGTCGATGATGATATTGCTTGCGCGCCGCTTGTTGAGAATGTCGTGGTGACCACCCAGGTTCATGCTAGCATCATTGCTATTGTGGCTGTTGTGAAGGTATGTGTGATTGCGGGAGAGTCCGCTGATACTGTCATGTCCACTGATTGCACCGCCATTGGCTTCATTCTCCACCGCAGGCACCTTGATATCCGACGACTGTCTATTCAACTCATCAAACTCCTCACCAGTCTCCCACCGCCGCCAGGCTTCAATATATCCCTTCTCGAGATTGCGCGTCCACCGCAGTGTATCGAACAAGAGACTTCCATCGCGATGCTCCCACAGCTTGCGACGAATGTCCATCAGTCGTCCGTGGCCGATCCAGTGCACAATTGACACGCTGCCATTTGCGAGAGCTGGGAGTGGCTGAGGCGGCTGCTGCTGTTGCTGCTGCTGCCCCTGCGACTGTGGCTGTGGCACAAGTCCATATTGCTGGAGCGGCAAGGCCACGGTCACTGTCGTTGGTGCTACGGCAGGGGTACTAGGACGCATACCGTTTGCGCCTACACCACTAACAGGCGTCTTGAGTAGGCCCAATCGAGCCTTGAGCACGCTATCTTCAACATATTCATATCGACAGTCCTGAGCAAACGCGACAGCCTTGTCCTCGTATTCCTGCTCAGATCCGACAATCAATTCGTGGCCATACCCGGTCGCATACGCGATACTGGCGCCAACGCGCGAGCACATCTTGTGCTGGTACTTTGGGAACGTGAGGATGGGCGTGCCACTCCACAGAATATCGGCGGCAGTCGTGTGTGCGTTGCACTCTGGTGTGTCAAGGAACAAGTCTGCCACGCGACCACGGTGAATATGCACTTGCTTTGGGGCTACATCTGTGAAGATCACTCGTGATGCAACAGCAGGCCCTGCCCACTCATGCGCCGTGCGCAGTAGGTGTGCCTCACCCGCTGCTGGGAATCGCAGCAACCAGAGGATCGAATTGGGCACACGCTGGAGAATACGGAGCCATACCATGAAGATCAGTGGATCAATCTAAAATAAAGCATAATTATATGAAGAATAAAAAAAAGTTAGCTTTGAAACCCTGTAACGAATAATTTGCTAGCTGCCACGTTACACATGCAATTTCTGCTTACCTTGTATAGCTGGTTAAAGTTGGCAAAGATAACCGTGTTCTCCGCAATATTGGGGAAAAGCTCCTTACGCATCTGCCACCGGCGATCTTGTTCAAGATGCCAAGCCCACTCGACGCTGGCCGCCAAATGTGGCTCTGTCGCCTGCAGCAGGCGCTTCTCCTGCTCCTTCTCCTCCTCACGGAAGCCCTGACGATGGTCGTTGACGAAATAACTGTGGGGCATGTAGATAAACTTTTCCGTATAAACCCAGTCGTCACCAGGTTCCTCCGGGTCCAGATCACCTTCAAAGTCTGAAAACACACCCCACGCTGCCGACTCATCAATGACACTGTCGGCTTTCTGGTGAGTACTACCTCCTGTCGATGAAGAGCCATTGGACTTTGTCGAGATAGTTGCCAAGCTGTGGGATTCTGAATCTTCCTGTTTAATCATAGCGCCATTCTGCTGCTGATCAGCTTTAGCTTTCTGCTCCCACAGTTTGCGCTGCTTTCTACGCCATGCTACAGCATTCACCATCTCGGGTGGGCACACAATCGGATCAGCAATAATCCAATCGCACCAACCAGCTCCAAGTGTGCCAGCAAAGCCCATGAAAGAAGCCTGAACAGGGCTAGGACGCGCCGCAAACACCTCATTGCGAGCGCCCTTGGTGTATCCGTTCAAGTTCACGAGGATGTGAATACCATCTGCGACAATGCGCTCGACGATCGCTTGGGTGCTCCATGTCGACACCTCAATAAAGTGCTCGACCTCACTCTGAATCTTGGCTCGGTACGGCGTCTGATCAGCTGGTGTGGTCGCATAGCAAAAGATCTCAAACCGCTGTTTATCATGCATTCCAAATACCGACTGCATCAGATGCGACAGGGGATGGTTGTTGAAATCGCTGCTCACATATCCAATCTTCAATCGCGGCTGTGGTGGTCTTGGTGGTGGATACACAGTGTTGGGCAGCCAATGCGATGACAGTGTTCCATGTGTGATTCGCAGCGCGTTGCGATGAGAAATCAGTCGGATCTGTCGAGCCGACAACGGATATGTAAACGTGTGGAAGGGAAGAACCGTCGGCACAGGAGGAGGTGCCATGCCATGTGGAATCATAGGGCGACGGTACTTCTCCAATAGATTTACTGCTGAGGCTGAAGACGTTGATGACGATCCTGGTTTCTTGGCCATTGGTCCAAATGGTTCGTATGACTCGAGGTACCATGATCGCTGCAACCGGCGGGTCGCCCGCTCAAATAGACGAATGATCCAGCCGCCCTCGTTGCGGCGATCGCTAGCGTCCCTGCGACGAATCCAACCATCCAACCGCTCCTTCCACAAATCGGCATCTGGGTGGTGAGGGTCGGAGTCCAGGAAGGCACGCAGGATCAGAGACCAGATATCATTGTAGAACGTCCGCACGACGCCCATGCCCCACAGAGCGCCTTCATTGAGTTGCTTCTCCACAATCTCTACGACGCGACCCATCCATCCGGATCGGGGAATGGTCTTCATGCCGGTCGTGTTTATCACCGTCAGTTGCCCATCCGATGACACGCTTACAGCACCGACACCGCCTCGTCCACGCCAATCGCAAACTCCACCCAAGGCGTTAACCAGTCCGCAGACCGCCTCGGAGAAATTGGGATTGATCTCAACGGCTCGGAGGTACCATTGCACGCTCTCCTGCACCTTTCCGAGATCCTTGATCGCATTACCCAGGTTGGCCAGCGCCACATCGAACCGGGGGTTGCATTCCACAGCCTTTTCATACATTGCCACTGCCTCGTTCAACTGACCCATGTCTTTGAGCAAAGATCCCAGGTTGGTATACAGATGAGGATGACGTGGGTCCAGTTGAAGGCCATAGTTGTAGAACTGCAGGGCAAGTCCTTGTCCAGTTACAGGCATGGCAGGTGGTGGTGCCGTCGGAATAACCAGTCCATTAGCCTGAATGTGCAGCTGCATAGGCTGAGCTGGTGTTGGATATGTGATTGTCGGCGCCGATGGTGGAATCGAGCTCAACAGAATACCGAGATTGTTGCAAGTAGATGGAGACGGGTTTAGGGCCAAACTCAGATAGTAGAGGGGCAAAAGCATCGACATTGTCGGCACATAGTCATCGCCGCCAGCAAGTTCTTTGGCCTTGGTGGGATGATCCATAACATCCTGATACAGTTTAGCCAGTGTCAATAGGATCGTACTGGTTGTTTGATTGGCCTGTTGCCAAAGTGCTGCGTTGTTATTTCCGCCTGCTGCAGCGGTATTGGCAGTGCCATCCGCACAAGCCGCAGCGAGTGTTGCCAGACCTGGGAGCACGCCTCCTGTCTCACGGAAGACCAACTGTGTCAACTGCAGTGCCTCTTCAGGGCGCAACAACAGCATCATGCCCTCGAGCTCTTGCTTCGAAGGTCGTCCAAATCCAGAGGCCATCCGAATCACAGTCATGATATCGTAAACAATCTGCATCGCGCCCACACCTTGACCAAAGACAATCTCCAGACTGCGCTCATACTCGCGACGCGCCCCAGCCATATCGCCGAGTGCATACTTGAGGTTGCCCTTAGCGTACAACAAGTTCTGGAGGCGAGGAACATGCTGAATCGGAAGAGGTGGTGGCTGTTCGCCTGTGGGATCATTTGGATCCGGAAGAACGTTGGCTTCAACAAACTCACATATTTTGAGCGCTTCTTTGTAGCGGGGTGGTTGACTGACAACCGGCGTTTTGTCTGTCTTGGCCTTCTTCTCTGGCTTACCGCCATCTGCGGCAGCCTCCGATCCAGACCCTGCAGATGCTCCATTGGCCGATGATCCACTTGAACTTGCTGCTGCTGACGAGGAAGATGAGGCAGATGATGATTCTGTTGCACCATAGCCCGAGCAGAGGACGCCGATCAGGTTCTCCACAGCGTCCCAATAACCAGGGCGCAAACGCACTGCCTTCCACCACCATGACTCAGCCTCAGACTGACGACCCATGCTGCGCAGTGTGGTGCCAATGTTGCTCATAGCCTCAACATAATTTGGATCCTTGGTCAGAATGAGGTTGTTGTAATGAAGCGACATTTGGTAGTTACGTCGCGTGTAGTGTACGCATGCCAGCAGTAAAAGGGTTGGCAAGTGCGAGGGGTGGAGGGTAGTAATAATCTGGAGTATGCTGATTAGTGGTGGGGACTGAGTATGTGAGGTCGTCTCTGCTGCATACAGGGTGTGAGCATACGCAAGGAGGTAGTCTAGATAGCCAGAGAGGGAGAGAAAGGAAAAAAAAATATGTAAGTAGGTGAAAGCAATAAGCTTGATCCAAGCTGCTCACTCGATCCTTTTTCAAAGTAATGCTGAGAGTTGTCAATCTCTTATCGTTGCCTTACCTCGCCACTCGTCCTGACGGACGTCAATGATAACCTGCTGACTCTTTCCATCTGCAAGCTGGATTTGGACTACTAGCTGAGGCTGTGGAATCTGACCCAGATACACCTTAGTGATGGACAGAGGTCCAGAGCTCAAGGCAACAGCTGCCAGGTGCTGCTGCTGTTGCTGTTGTTGAGCCAATGCAGCAGCCAACATTGCTTGCTGCTGTTGTTGAAGTTGTTGTTGTTGCTGCTGCTGCTCATGGCCTTGTCGCTGGCGGTCGATGACCGTTTGCTGGCGCTGGATCATATTTGCTATGCTCATCTGTTGTTGCTGTAGCTGTTGTTGTTTTTGAAGCTGAGCCTGCTGCAGCTGCAACTGTTGGGACGCAGCATGAGGGGGCATCTGAAGCTGACTACCCGAGGCAGGGTGGGTCCATGCCTGAGGATGAGTGTTGAGTTGAGCTTGGGCTTGCTCGTACAAGGAAGCCTGTGGCTGCAACTGCTGTGACTGATGAGGAAGATACGATGGCTGTTGCTGGTATAAGGAAGATGACGGAGCGGGTTGTTGCTGGTGCTTATGGTAGCCATGCGTACCAGGCAAGGTGACGAGGCGTTGAGAATAATGTACAGTGGCTGGACGAGCCGGATGCGGATGTGTTTGAGAATGATAGGCTTGTACAGGGTCTGGAAGCATATATTGGCCCTGGTGTTGGTTCTGTTGAGGTTGGTTTTGAGCATGCTGCTGTTGTCCTGGAAAGTCTTGATAGTACGGTGTGTTGATAGGAGGAAGCCCGTGGTGAGGTTGTTGCTGTGTGTGTTGAACGATGTGTACCCGCTCCGGCTTTGGTGGCAACTCGTGCGGCTTGTAGTAAGAGGCTGGGACTTGCTGCTGATAAGAGTGAATTAATGACTGTGGCTGAGTTTGAGCCTGCTGTTGCTGTTGCTGCTGTTGTTGTTGATGATAATGAATAAGCTGTTGTTGCTGTTGCTGTTGCTGTTGACGCTGGAGAGGGTGTTGTAATAGTGCTTGGGATTCGTCGTATGTCCCTACAGCGGGATGGTGAAGGATACTGTCTAGGTACTGGTGGTCTGAAAAGCTTCCACGGCCTGCACGTGCCCGCTGCCAGTCTAGGTGGTGATAAGCATCGACACTCCCTGATCGTTCAAGCCGTAGCCATCCTCTGTCTTGATGATAGTAGTATGACAGTGTATTCGGTGAAGGAGGTGGCTGCATATATGGTGGCAATTGTTGTATGTGAGCTTGGAAGGCATTTAGGATCTTGGCATTACTTGCTCCTCCTGAAAGCTGCTGCTGTTGCTGCTGTTGCTGTTGCAGCAGCTGTTGGTGAGTTTGGACAGCATTGGTGTATTCGCGCACAAAAGCGGCAGCTTGGCTCTGATACGACCCTGCAGCATCAGAATGATCAACCTGCCCTAGGCTGTATCCACTTCCAGTAGCACCACTGGCTACAGTGGCTCCATGTACCTGCGAGGATGCTTGCGGAATATTTATGACCATCTACTTTTTTTTCAAAAGTATGTAAAGGGTGAAAGAAACATATGCACGAACGATACAGTGGAAGGGTGAAAGAAAAGGAAGAAAAAAAAAGATCAGTACGGAGATACATTTGATTCCATCACAATTTTGTAGGGCCGAGAACGTCAGAATGAGGGAGATATAAAACAAACTGTATACCTTTCAAAAGGCGCAGATGTCGTGGGTAATAGTGAGTTGGTCGGGTTATAGTAGACAGGAAAGTTGAGGGAGCCTGGGAGAAGCGGATAAAGATATGGGAACAGGGAGGAAAAGAGATGAAAAGAGGGAAGACAGCTCGGGAAAAGCGAAAAGAATAGAGAACCGACAATAAGTGCCGACGAAAAGCTTAGACTGTCTACTAGTGCGAAATCTGAGGGAACAAGAATAGAGAGCCAACAAAGAAAGAATTTTAGCAACTAAAATGGTCCATTCTTTTATATGGATGAATGAACAATAGAGATCACACACTGGAGGGAGGGGAAGAGAGGATAGGAGAACAAAGTGGTAAAAGAAGAGGGGGTGAGAGGGCACGACCCAACTGCTTTCTTCAGCTTGGCCAAAAGAATTGGT
>JAAAIY010000218.1:14049-41979 GCA_016098105.1 Actinomortierella wolfii
AAAAAAAAAAAAAAAAAGGATGCCAATGAAAACAAAACACAACAAACAACACAGTTGCTGGTGTTGATCAGTCTCCGTGCTGTCGTTTTTTTTTCTTGGTTTGGATGTCGACATTTGTCTTTGCGGGGATTGAGAGAGAAATACTGTTGTCACTGCCAATGCTTTGAGGGTTGAACGTAGGCAGAGAGTGGCCGTAAGCGGTTATCCCCCCATGAGAAGTGGAAAGGACAAGGCAGAGCAGGACAGGGAAAAGGGTCAAGACAGAATAGGGAGGGTGTTGTAAGGCAAGCAGGATGAGGCCAGTATACCAAGTAGTAGTAGGCAGGTATATGTCAAAATAACAAAGAGATACTATAATATACGACGAGTCCGTTTATGAAGCACCCACATCTCTTCATGCTTCAGTCCACCATATTGTTTGGGCATTGTTTGTATGTGTTGTTTTCAATAACACGACATAATATTATATAAACCGTGCCACAGGCATCATTCTCTCACAGTTGTCACTTTCCTCCGAAAATAGCAAATTGGCCCGCACAACATCTACGCATTCTGTGATTCAGTCTTGTCTGTCTGTCCGTCTGCCAGATGTGCCATACATATTATTCTTTGCACGCCTTGCTCTTTTCTTATCGCTTTGGTTCATTTTGAAAAGGAGCGCCCCATCTAATGCTCTCTTTTCAAAGCAGAATTGCTTTCTCTCCCCTCCCAAGTGTTCGGCACTGGGCAGCCCAACAAGACCAGAACGAGGCCTGAGGGGAAGAGAATAGCCGATAAATGAGGTCACAGGGAAGAAGGACTCTCTCAACCCACCCCATCCCAACACAGTCAGTCATAGGATGACGTGGGGGTGGGGAGAGACTGCAAAGGAAAAGAACCCATGCGGGAGAGGGACAAACTTGAAAGAGGCAGCAAGACTAGCGGGAACTAGCACCACCCCCTTCGGTCTCATATCGCTTTAGTCTCCTCCCCTCCTGTGAAAGAATGTCTAGGCTAAGACCGAGACATGAATCGGGTTCAGGAGGGTTGTGGTGACTTGATAAAGCTGGGCTTTTTTTTTCTCTTCCCATCCTTCAAACAGGTACCTGTTAGAGATAGTGAACAGCTGTTGGGCAAACAAATCCAAAACACTCCACCAAAACCAGAACACAAATGAAAAGAAAAAACACTTTTACAACCCTCCCGCCAATGTTTGGCAAGCTGTTAATCAGCCTCTGGCAATCTGTGTGCTGTAATCTATATGTCCACGGGCAAATGCGTTTGGGGAAGAGGGAGGGAAAGCGTTGCAAGGGGGGGAAAGAACTATTCCGCTCTTTTGGACAGTCAGGTGCAGAGTCACATCACATGCAAGAAAAATAATTGCCACCCCACAACACCAACACCAAGCATGTTTCAATAGGAATGAATGAATGAACACAATGGCATGCAAGGAAACGAAGAAAGCTAAGAGTAGCAAGGAAGGAGGGAAGGGAAAAGGGGAGGGGGGAGAAGGTGCCCGAGTCATTTCCAGTCGTTGTCATGAATTCTGTTGACCAAAAGGGAGTTTCCATTTCCCAGCCAGTTTGGTGTTGGGCCTGGTCCGGGCTCTAAACTTTGTTTGCCTTTGCTTTGCTGTTGCAGTACGTTTTCATCCCAACAGTCCAAGTTGACATTTCAAACATGGAAATGAGAGCTGGGGCAGAGAGAGAATGAGAGAGAGGGCGAGGGGCAAATGAATTGTAGAGAAGAATGGCATGTTGCATGCATCCACCACCTGCCCCTCCATCGTCTCTGTCCTGTAACGTATTGATTCGTGACTGATACAAATATAATAATGGCACCCTTTTTGTTGTTCTAAAATATTGTTAAGGAGGGGCGGAGAGGAGGGAGGGTGCACAGCAGTCGAATTTTAAGGAAAAAAATGTATTCTGGCAGCTCGAGCAACATACATACAACACACACTCGCGCAAAAACCCGGTACACTCGTTTCCTGTCCGCCAGAAGCAGTAAGAACGATGAGAGAAGGAAAGGTGTAGAGTGGTAAGAAGAGTGATTGACAGGAAGAAGTGAGCGAGTGAAGGAGTCGTCTGGCGAAGAAAAGGTCAGAGAGGAGGAAACGAGTGAAGGAAAGATACGAATAGAATAGAAAGGGAAGGTTTCTTTTCTGAAAGAAGAATGTGACTGTCTGCCATGATATCATAGATAGTCCTCTCAGGCGCCGCAAGAATGGTTCCTCTTCTATTTCTGCTTACTCTTACACTGCAATGACTGGGGCCAGAACTCGGTTGCAAAAAAAAAAGCGACTTAGTGCTATCAGCTGGTAGTTTAGATGCATAAAATTCATGACGATGGTTGGGGTTTACCAACCTATCCTCAAGTGCTGCAAGGGTACCAACCCCTCACCTTTTCCCTCCTTTATTTATTCCATCTCATCCAGTTTGTTCTTTGCATTCAACAAAATTGGATACTGCCGTCCGGAGCTCGAAAAAATCTTTCTGGAAATCCATGTGAGGAGACTAGGCAAAAAAATCACTGTGTTGCCACCATTTTTTGCAGTTTTAAATTTTTATTTATTTTACCTCTCTGATATCGTACATTTTCCTCAAAATAAGCTAGTAACATTGACTAGAGACGGCTAGTGCGGCTTGAAGTATTCCACACTAAAAATCAAATTCGCCTCGGAATGCATCGAGATCCCGCGACGTCTCGCAGCGTTGTGCTAGATCTGGTCGGTCCAACATATACATTGCCATTTTCAGCGTCTCCCAAATGTTCTGGCTCATGCCTCCCACGCCGCCGTCTGGAGCTCGTCCTGCCGTTGAAGCGCCGACCATCAGTCCGCGTGCCGCATCACCTGCATTCTGAAGCGACAGTGCACTCAAAAGATGTTCGGCTGCCTCGCGATGCTGGCCAAGGTCCATGCACGCAATGGCAAGGTTGTAGCGCGCTCGAATGTAGCTCGGATTAATGTTAAGTGCGTTAAAATACGCCTCAATCGCCTGCTCCGTGTGCTGCGAATTGGCCAGCGTGGCACCGTACTTGTTCCAAAGCATATAGTCGTCCGGACGCATGTTGAGTGCGGCTCGGAAGCAATCCACTGCCTTGTCGTGCTCGTCCGAAATATTGAACAGCACTCCCAGTGCAATCTGGATGTCTGGATCGAGATTCTCACCAGGCTTTGTACGTGCACATTCGAGGAACAGACCCGTCACATACTCATGGCGTTGTTGCGCTGACCGGCCGTTGGCTAGTGGCTTGAGATGTGGTGTCTCAAGTACACTCTTATATGTCTCTGAGTTTTCGATCCACGACTGCAATGCATCATATGCATCCGCTCGGCAGTTTTCATTGGTGTAGCTCACAGCAAGGGCAAGCCATGCATTGAGCTCTCGTGGATCCGCCTCCACAGCCTTGATCAACGCTGCCAGTGCCAAGGTCTCACGCTCATTCTCTTGTTGCCGCAAGCCAAGTTGGTGCCATGCTGCCGCATCCATCGGGTCCTTTTGAACGGCCGCCTCGAGTGCCAAAATCGCCTCTGTCAGATTACCACGCGCAGCAAGCTCCAGTAACTTGGGCCTGTCGGCTACCATGTAAGGGTTATTCTGCTCAAACGCATACTGTCGGTACCGTGGATCGGATGCTCTGTAGCCAAGACCCGTGACACCATGGCGTTCCCAGTCCTTTTGAAGGTTATCCCACTCTTTGTCCAGCGGATCCTCGGCAAGATGAGCAATATTCTTGCGATATGTCTCTACCCAGCTCTCGGTGGTGTCCCCCTGGGCTTGGAATGCCTGCTCGAGTGCTTCTGCCGCATTAGCAGCATTAAACTCATTGACCCAGTCCTGCGCCGTATCTTGTGATTGCGCTTGGAACTGCTCGGCCCAATCGCCTGCCATGGCTGGTGCACCGCCGGCCCGGTGAGTGACGCCAGTAAACTCCTCAGCCCAGCTGGCTTCTTGCTGCCTAGCAAGATCACTCGACATCATGCCACCAGCTTCCCGGTTCTGGATATACTGCTCGATGCGCTTCTCAAACTCGGTCGCCCACGTGCTCCCTTGCAAATTATCAGTCTTGATCGAATCGCCCTCAAACTCCTTGGCCCAGTCACCGTCTGCAGCTTTGCCCTTGCCCTTGTCAAGTGTTGGCTGCTGTGCGTTGAACTCGCTTGCCCAGTTGTCTTTAGCGGTAGCCGGGGCTGTCTGCTCCACTAGCTTGTTGCCTTCGATGGCCACCTCTTGGTCACGCAGGCGACGCATAAAGTTCATAAAATTAGAGTTTTTGAGTTTTGCGCTGGCTGATGTGTCCAAGGATTCTAAAAGCATTCCAGCCGTCTTGGCTAGTGCCTCTCTGCTGCTAGCATCCGAAGTATCGGCCTGGGCAAACTCCTCCGCCCAGCTGCCCGGATTCTCAGTCTTAAACTCGGACTCCCATTCGCTCACTAGAGTGAGAAGAAACAAAAGTATTGATTAAGACCCATGGAACAAGCATAACCTTTGTGAGATTTACATTGTAATATTCTAATATTCTTACCTTGCTTAGCCTCCTCGAATGCCTTCTCAAATGCGGCAATCTGTTCGGGGGCAAGCGAGTGATCAATTCCGCCGTGCGCCTGCTCAAACGCTGCAAACTCTGCCTGCCAGCTACCTGCATTGTAAACATTTTGACCGCAATAAAAAAAAGAAAACCAGTGATACACGTGAGAATGTATGTTCAAGTCTCACTATTTAAGCTCGGACTCTTTAGAATGAATGTGTCTCCACTGACCTGGGGCATGGTGTACTTGCTGAGCATTGCGAAAAGCACTTTCTAACTCTTCAAACTGCGCATCATTGTGGAATGCTGGGTGGTGTTGTTGTGGGCTACTGTTCTGTCGCATGAAATCCTGGGCCCAGTCGGCGGGACCAGCCGTAGCTGCAACAGGAGATGGATGGTGATGAATTGCATCTAGCTCTTTGCCCAATCCACGCATGTCGAAAAACTCCTCCTGGCCGCCTTGTTGGCTCTGTAGAAACTCTTGCGAGAACTAGTTGAAAAAGAACAACGGGTGCATATTATTAGTGACCTACTGTTGTTCATATCATGAGCTCAAAAAATGTAAGAAAGGTAAAGTGATCTTACCTGATCAGCTTGCTGTACGTTGGTTCGTACAGTTCGAAAGCCCATCGAACCTCCTGCTGTACTTGGGCTTGATGTGAAGCGATCCTATAAACGCATGGAAAAACCACGACAGAGTTTTGAACATAGTAAAGTGTCAGCCGAGCAGAAGAACTGAGGCAAAAGCTGTCTACAAAGGCAATAGGATTCATACAGAAGCACCTACCTGCTGTCGTGACCTGTCTCGCGTAAAGTTCTTGACGAGGTTGCTCATGCCATTGGACGGGCCACATTCGGCCCCACCAGAGATTAAAGACATTTTCTTAAAATGGTGGGTTGTTGAGGAGGAATGAGGGGTGGGTACTTGTGTAAGTTGAAGTTATGTAGTCTTTTATTTCCTTCTTCGTTGCGTTTTCCTTTATACAGAGAGACACAAAACGAGGCTGGATAGAAAAAGGCAATGACGAGAAGGAAGAATAAATGAATGAGCGAAATGAATAGATGGAGACACTGGAGGTAGGAAGAAAAGAAAGAAGGAAGACAAGAGAACCAGAAGGTGCGCGGACAAAGAGACCACGGCAAGAAAAAAAAAGAGTTGCTCCCTCTCCGGGCTGGCTGACCAATCACACCAGTTTTCACACGTGGGTTTCCCCGCCTTCCGTTCATCACCCTCCCCTCCCCTCTCCCGAGCAATAAAGCGACCTACCCACAGGGTAGGAACAGTTGACCAGCCACTGAGGTGGAATCCCGATCGCATATCCTCACTTTCATTTCATCAGGTACGAAGGACTCCACTATACAGCAAAAATGCTTCCTGCAGACACATCACCAACCATTCACTCGCTCTTCGCGACATATAGTTCTAAACGCCATCACAATAGGCAGTCGGGAGCTCAGTGTCAGTAATAGGGAATGTCCTAGGTCACCACCCTCGACTCTTGCGCAATAGAATCCTATTGGCATGTTCTTTCAGCATAGTTGGAGTTATTACTTTTGGTCATCGTAAATACAAGTTATTGCAATATCAAATGAACAGAAGCCTTCTTGGTAACTTCGTGTTTCAGCGCTCATAGTTGAGCTTGCCCAAGGTAGTTGTTTAACAATGTCCACTGTTGTATGTTTGTTTCTAGGGTGATTGATCAACAAATGGTATCATCCAACGGAATAAAGATGATATGGTGCTGATTTCTTCTTGGTAGGGAGCGCAAACGCGCTGTGAGGAAAGCAAGGACATCCAACCTAGCCGACTGGATGAATATGTACGTGTTTGTCATATAGTCTGACAGATAGACAAGAGAGAACGAAAAGAAAGTACGATAGACCGAACCAGAACTCTTACTCCTCCTCTCCAGGATGGACCAAAAACACAACAACTTTACGGGGCAAAAGTCGACGGTTTCAGCTAACCAGGGAAGCAAACAGGTAGGTAGGGAAGCACTTGGTCGAGAAGAGGAAACAGCTACAAACACTACACGCTGCAGGGATATTTACACCCCCTTGTAGAAAGCTTCCTCGCATGCTCACCACCAAAGTCGACATCAACTCCAAAAGTGACTCTGTTTGGAAAAATAGAGCACCGCCACCACACACAGGGTCCCCCATGGCGCGTTTATTCCCTCACACACATCCCATGTCCCAATCGATATAAATACAAAGAAGTCCATGGTCTTATTTCTCGAAGTTGAACCTCTCTTCGTCACAATCATAAATACCTCATCTCTCTTATCCTTCTTCCTTTCCATCCTTCATCTTTTTCTTGAACCATCACAAAATTGCAAGATAGGCTGAGCCAATAAGAACGCTTTACACAAGTGCTTGCTGGTCCCTGTTGTAACACAACAGATTTTTGTCCCACACTCTTTCCACCCCACCAGTTACTCTTTCCTCTCTTCTTTTTTCGGTTTTCTTTTTGCATTCTCACATTTTCCTTCTTCGAAATAGCCGATCATGTCAACTGTTATCGGTGGCATTCATGTTCCGCGTGTCGTACCCCAGTACCTGCCGCTGGTTGACATCAAGACCCGTGCCACCATCTTGGCTACAATCTTCCGTACAAAGCTCACTCAGACCTTTGTCAATTCGATGGGTGAAAGCCTAGAGGAGGTGCGTTATGTGTTTCCAATCTACGAAGGCGTGAGTGTTGTCGCCTTTATTTGCCGTATTGGCGACCGTACCATTATCGGCGAAGTCAAGGAGCGCGAGAAGGCCAAGAATGATTTCAAGGAGGCTGTCATCGCTGGTAAACAAGCTGCGCTCCTAGAGCAAGTTGCCGAGGCATCTGACTGCTTCATCACCAGCGTCAGCAATATTCCCGCTGGTGCTAAGGTCGAAGTTGACATAACCTATATTGGTGAACTCCGACACGATGCTGAGGTCGATGGTACCCGCTTCACCATCCCAGCAAGAGTCTTACCGCGTTATGGCGCCTTTCAAGTCATTTGCGCTCCTCATCCGAAACATACAATCGATGGCATGATGGACATTGTTGTGGATGTAGTCCTACCAGAACGAAGCACTGTTCAGATAATTCAATCACCTTCGCATCCGATTGCTGTCACCCTCGGTACAATCTCTCTGGCACCCAATGCAGAACCGACCATGTCCAAGGCTTCAGCGAAACTCGGACTCGACAACATTGGCCTAGATAAGGATTTTGTCCTCCAAGTAGTCACTAAAGATAATGGTGCCCCCACCGCGGTGCTCGAGACCCATCCAACAATCCCTAATCACCGTGCCCTCATGACCACCCTGGTGCCCCGATTTGCACTTCCAGCCGACGATCCAGAAATTGTATTTCTCGTCGATTGTAGTGGCAGCATGAACGGCGTGCCCATGAATCTTGCGCGGTCGGCGCTTCGGGTGTTTCTTAAGAGCATTCCAGTTGGCATAAAATTTAACATTTGCTCGTTCGGTTCACGCTACCAGTTCCTTTGGCCGAAGAGTCAGTCTTACAATAGTGACACGCTTGACGAAGCACTCTTGTGTGTGGAAGGCATGACCGCGAATTTTGGTGGCACGGAAATGTACGCACCTCTCAAGGCCACCATCGAAAATCGGTACCGCGACATTCCGCTAGATATCCTTCTTCTCACAGATGGTGCCGTCTGGAGACAAGAAGAACTCTTTGAATACCTCAACAAGCAAGTTAAGCAAGCTACCATGCCTCTCCGTGTTTTCACCCTCGGCGTTGGAAACGGTGTCTCACATGCTCTGATCGAAGGCATTGCTCGTGCTGGTCATGGATTTGCACAGGCAGTCAGCGAAGGCGAAAAAATGGAGAGCAAGCTGATTCGCATGCTGAGAGGCGCCATGTCTCCCCATGTCAGCGATTATACACTTGAGGTCAAGTATGCTCCAGAGGCAACCAAACATTTCGACCGCATGAGAAACGATCGGTTGGAGTACAGAATTGACGACGATGACGATAGTGATGATGGATATGAACTGATCGAACGTGTCCAAGACTGCTTGAGGATTGATACAAGAGTCAAAGGCAAGCAGGCAGTTCCTCGTGATGGATTGTCTATTCAGATACCTATTACACTCTATGACCCAAATCTCGACGTCGACACGGCCAGTATTAGGTCAAGTGAAAGCAGTCGTTCGGCTGCCGAGCTTCCGCCTGTGAAGCCACCCAAGCTCTTACAGACTCCTCAGATCATCCCGCCCTTGTTTGCCTTTAACCGAACGACAGTGTACTTGCTCATGGGCCCGGAAAGCAATCAGCGGACGCCAGTATCCGTCATCCTCCGCGCCATGTCCAGACACGGCCCACTTGAACTTGAGATCCCCGTCCAGGTGCTCGAAGGTCGCGGTGAGTTGGTTCACCAGTTGGCTACAAGGAAAGCAGTTTCGGAACTCGAGCAAGGCCGCGGATGGCTCAGAAGCGCGCAGGACCAAACCACAAAAGAGCTGTTGCATCTCAAGTACGAGAGTCGCTTTCAGGAGATGGTTGAGCGCGAAGCCGTTCGTCTTGGACTCTTGTTCAACATTGCCGGAAAATGGACATCCTTTGTGGCAGTAGAAAAGTCTCCCGAAGAGATTGCTGCTGCAGAGAAAGAAAAGGATCTGATGGCAAAGAAAAGGGAACAAGAAGAAGAAGAAGATACTACAATGGCGACTAGTAAGAAGCAGCGTTTTCGTGAAGACCCCAAACTCGATAGCAAGAAAACAGAGAATAAGGGAGCTGGTGGCAAGCGGGAGAATCGAAGCACAGGGTCAGACGCTCCTCCTGATTATCATGAACAAGAGACTCCTGTCAGTCCTGCCCCTGATCGAGGTCAACCTTCACTGATGTCGTTGGAGCCTGATAGTGCCGAACCCAGTGCCAACACACCCCAGTCACCAACACCATCCAAGCACAATAGACGAGTTCGTTTGTGGACGGATCGTCCCCCATCCAATGACGTTCAGCGGGACACTCAAGACGGCTTGCAAAACTCTATGGGTAGGTCCATCACTACTGAATTAGTCATGGCACCGGAAGATATACAACAGGGGGATAAGCAGAAGGATGAACAATGGGAAGAAGGGCAACTATCGATATTGGAGGCGAAGTTGAGCCAGATGCGAACGCAGGCAGAGGGAATACAGCAAGAGCTGCAAATCCAAACTGGGACTTTTATGCAGACATCAACTGTGGGAGCTAGTGGCTTTCAAGGTAAAGTACGGCTAGCTGACTCACTAAAGTCTCTCCTTCCTCCAGCCCGCAACACGAAATAACCATTGATATTAACAGACAAAAAGGAAATGCGACTTGACTGAAGACATTGGATAATTACTCCTTCCTTCCAGTCCCCCTTCATATGCAAGACTGCCTCAACTTTTTTAACCAAACAGAGCATAAACGACGACTTTATTTATCTTTCTTTCTTCTTTCTTCTTTTTCCGTTGCTTGACATTTCAGCTAAAGCCAAGGCTCCTCTGCTCACCAATCTCAAAGTTTCCATTAGCTCATTTGGACACAACCTCCGAAACTTTCGCGGCGACAAAACAACCAGAGCCTATCCCGCGACACCAGGCATGTTCTCGCCACAAGACAACGCGATGAGTGGCGACGGGCCGCTATCTCCTCCCATACGATCGGTCACCTGTGACTCGGTGATCAACGCGCCAATTCATCTGATATCAACGCCGTCTTCGACGCCTACCAATGCGCCTGCGCCAGCGATCACTGCCTATCCACCAATGCATCGTCTCATATCGCCGGCCTTTAGCCCAGCCCCAACCCTTGCACCAAGGAAAGGTACCACTGTCTATCGAGCGAAGCAAAATATCGTTATTTGGGGCTCAAAACCAACCCTCCAGTCATCAAGCCAGGCTTCGCTGACGAGGCACAGTATCGTGTTGGGGGACTCAAAACCAACCCTCGAGTCTTCAAGTGTGCGTTCCCCGCGACCTGGGTGTGTACTATCGAGCGAATCGTGGGTAGAGGCAGAATCACTATCGCCTTCCACTCCATTGGGAATGCTCAACGACTATCGCTCCTCGTCATCGAAGGAGACTTTGGAGAACGATAGAAAAATGTATGTTGGACGTGCAAAACGCAACGCCATGCGTCCAAGGATGCTCAGGTTTAAAGGGTCGGACAACATTGCCCATCAGAGCGACGTTGACTCGATACCCATCCATGGCAGTCCACATGCTGGCGCGCCAAACAACTTCAAGCCAACGATTCAAAAGGCGGAAGACTGGTCCCGAGACACTCTGTATCGCAATTCATGTCGACCCTTTTCCTCGCAAACTCTCACATCCTCTGCTACCTCTGACATTCTCCCTAACAAAACTACTACTTCCCTATCCGTTGCCTCCGAAGCGTCTCCCACCACACCTTCTCAACAATTTGATGCTTTCGATCTCTTTGAGGATTTGGTTGAAGCGCCATTACCACCATATCAGATACCCATCTCTCCCTTTGCACCTGAAGCCAAAACTCCACAACGTAGTGCCAAAAGTTCACTCTCCTCCAGCTTCTCTCTTGTGCCTCCTAAGCGAGCTCCCTTGTCTTTGGCTATGGTCGCAGTCATGGACCCGATAGATGCTCTGATCGAGTTGCAGACCTTTGCTGGTTCCTGGCTGGCCACCATGGCGTTGGCCACAACGCTCAGAGTGCCGCTCGCAAAGCTTCATGAGACAAGTCGTGCCCATGGCTACGATGTCCTCCTTAGAGACAACGGCAATTACAGCGGCGGCAGCGGCGGCGGTGGAGACAGCATTGACTCCAGTGATAGCTCCAGCGACGGTTCGAGCAATGCCGAGGAAGAGCACAGCATCTTTGCCACAGCTTTGGCCATCCAGTACTTTGAAATTGTACTAAAGAAGGATAAGGACATCTGGAGCCTTCTTGTCGAAAAGGCCAAAACATGGCTCCGTCTGCAGCTTGCTGGTGATGAGGGTAAAGTCGCCGAGGTGTTAGCCAAGGCGGCCGACTTGCTGTCGATGCATATTACTTTATGATAAAAAAAAAAGAATTGACACTTTCAATTGAGCACGATAATACAATATTTTAAATGGGACGTAGAAAGTGGACAAACAAATAAAGTCTTTGCCTCATCTTTATTTTCTTCCATTTGGTAGGGTTAAAAGAGACAAAACGACTTTTTTCTGCTTTTTGGGAAAGGTGTAATGTTTTGCGACAAGAGGAGAGTTTGATTGAGTGGAGAGTAATAGGAATAGTTTGTTTTTGAAAATGGGTATGTTGGTCATCAATTGAGGTTGCGTACAAAAAATTATGGTAGTTTTTTTAGGCATAAATCTTGCGACGGTTGCGCTTGATCACAGCGTTAAGCTGGTTCTCAAGCATCTGAGTCTCCATCTTGGCGTTGCGAACCTGCATTTCCAAATCCTCCACTGTTCGTGCCGTGGGCGCTTGAGCATGGTGGGGATGGTTCGCTTGGGCAGAGTCGGGACGCACAATGCCTTGACCTGCAACCGCATTCAGTTCCTGCTGAAGCAATTGCTGGTGATGTTGCTTTTGTTGTTGCTGCTGCTGTTGGTGTTGGCCACCAGCCACCATCATCGGGTTTTGAGGATCCAAGCCAGGAGCTCCACCATTGGCCAGCGACCAGTTATTGGGCGACATCATCAGACTATTGGCATGGGATGGACCAAACATGTCAAGGGTATTCATCATGCTCGCCATGTCCAGAGGCTTGCCCATACCGTAGCCATTCTCCATACCTCGTCCTCCTGCACCTCCAGCAGCCGGTGCTGTGGTGTTGCCAAACGAAGACATTAAGAATGACCCATTAACACCATTCATTGCGCTGCCATTGGGGTTGCTGCTGCTGCTCATACCACCCAGACCGCTACCGCTGGTCGCTGGCATGCCAAGACCAGGCGGCGGGCCCGAGATGGTCGAACTCATGGGTGGCATGCTTGTTCCATTGGAGTATGTCGACATGCCTCCGAGGCCACCTCCAATGCCATTGGACACTGGCAAACCATAGTCTGAAAAGTCGTATGCTGAACGCATCGAGTTGAGCTTCAGCTGGTTCATAAGGCTGGCGGCCGAGCTCGTTGCGATGTTGCTGCTGTTATTGGTACTGGCAATACTGTTATTGGCGCTACTGCCTGTGGCCGTTGCTGACGAACCTGCAGTGTTGTTGTTGAGTCCATCGTCCGATTCGCGTGAGAGCGAAAGGCGCTCCGATCGAAGCGTGGGTCCGTTCAAACCGAGAAGCAAATCCGATTTAACCTTGGCCGCTCGAGCTGCTGCAGCGGCAGCAGCGGCAGCAGCAGCAGCCGACGAACCATTCATCAGTGGAGACTCACCCGCGCTAAACGAAGTAGGATATGAAGCATCCAAAGGCAGCATTGACGAAAACATTTGAGGCGAGTGACCAGGCTGTTGGAGTTGATGATGGTGGTGATGATGGTTTTGTTGAAGTCCTGGTGCCCCTGATAACATTTGGGTATGATCGGGCAAGGGAATGCCACCGTTCAACTTTGCTTGCAACGAAGCAGTCGTGCTGCTGCTACTGGTTTGGTTCATCAGGTTCGTTGTTGCATTCGCCGTGGACGACGATGACGACTGGCGAGATCGCGCAGCAGCAGCGGCCATCAAAGGCGAATTCATGCCACTGTTCAACACACCCTTGACTGACTTGATCTCCTTGCGCTTCGAGCCAAGAGGGAATTGTTGCTGTGATGGCGATTCAGGCACCTGACGCGACTTGTCATCAGCGGATCCATCTTGCTGTAGAGAGTTATTATCCTCACCCGACGCCATGGTGCGGAGACCTCCGTTAGCGAGCCCAGTGTAGTTGGATGGTGGCGGTGCTTGAAGCGCCTCCACTAACGACGACTTTGTTGCTCCTGAAGACGACATGCGGATCGACATAATGGCTGGGTCCTGGAAAGCCAATGTGTTGTTGCCTCCTATTACAAAAAAATGAACATCGATCACATGTGGCGTTAGTTAAAAGAAACATGAAAACTAAACTGCGACAACAACAACCACCATCAATGATACATACCATTCATGGGCGCGCTGGTGGCTCCAGTGTTGGGTTGAGCGGCAGCAGCAGCCTTCAAGAATGCGCCGAAAAAGTCCTGGGCATCATCAGTGTTCCATCCATTGGTCTGCTGCTGCTGTTGTTGTTGCTGTTGTTGCTGTTGCTGCTGTTGCTGTTGCTGCTGAGAAACTTGAAGTTGTTGCTGAGATTGCTGGGCACCGCCCCAAAAGTCGTTGCGAACCACAGGCTCCAAGCCTGGAGGAGGAGACTTCACAAGCGAAGGGGTGATGTTGCCACGCGTAATGCCTGGAGGGGCTCCGCGCTGCGTCTGTTGCTGCTGCTGGAACTGCAGCTGCTGGTGGTACTCAGCCATGCGCGACGATGGGGTGGTGAGTAACGGATCAATGTTTAGCTGCGCCATGCCACGCTGCAACTCCGAATCCCAGAGGTTAGACGCTGAGAGTTGCTGCTGCGACTGCTGAGAATG
This sequence comes from Actinomortierella wolfii, assembly GCA_016098105.1. NCBI lineage: Eukaryota > Fungi > Mortierellomycota > Mortierellomycetes > Mortierellales > Mortierellaceae > Actinomortierella > Actinomortierella wolfii. The sequence goes on from JAAAIY010000218.1 coordinate 28,066, forward strand.
TTGGAGTGACTGGCGAAGGGCCGTAGGTGTTTGTGAGCCAAAGCTTACATTCACATTAGGGAACAAGGCACGGAAGCCGTCCTGCATCGCCTGGAGATTATTGGTATCTGAGAAGGTATCCCGACCATATGTGTCCATATATTGATTGTCCATAGCAAAGCCGAAACGCGAAGTCTGGCGAGGCTTGCCAGGAATCGGAGGTCCAACTGGTCGGTTACGGCCTGTGGCGGGATCGTAATCCTGATCATCAAGGAAAGATCGACCAGGTGGAACAATAGAGCGGCGCATCAACGGCTCATCGTCCATCGAGAACGGGTTGAACGATCCTGTGTAGTGGCTAGGCGTGAGCGGCACACCAGTGAGTGCTGGAAGATTGTCGAGAACAGGACCAATATTGAGCACGTTGGAACCAACACCCAAGGATGCTGTTCCACGCCCTTCCTCCATGCCATAGGGGAGCGTTGACAATGTGGAGTCTGGGTTGAATGCAAAAGAGCCCAATGTGAGTGCAGGACCGCTGACAAAGAGATGCTCTTGAGCCAACTTGGCTGCTTCTTGCTCTTCGCGCTCTTTTTGCTCGCGCTCTTCTTGTTCGCGCTCTTTCTGTTCGCGCTCTTGTTGCTCGCGCTCTTTCTTGAGTCGTTCCTCTTCCTCCTTGGCAAGCCGTTCTTTCTCGAGACGCTCCTTCTCTTCGCGCTCGAGTTTCTCCTTGGCCTCCCGCTCGAGCCTCTCTTTCTCCTTTTGCTCGCGTTCTTTTTGTTCCTGCAGCTCCTTCTCTCTTTGCAGCTGTTCTTTGCGTTGCTGCTCGCGCTTGAGCTGTTCCTTGCGCTCTTTCTCTTTCTTCTCGGCTTCCAGTCTCTGCTTCTCCAATTCTTCCTGTTGCCTCCGCTCTTCTTGCTCCTGCTGTTCCTTGAGCAATTGCTGCTGAAGCTTTTGCTTTTTCTGTAACTCGCGTTGTTCCTGAAGCATTTGCTGTCGGGCTGCTGCCTCTAAAGCAAGTGCTTCTGCCGGTGTAGGCGAGTCAACGATGGGCGCTAAAAGTCCACCCGAAAAAAAACAAAAATTAAACATTGTTAGAACCAAAGATCAGTTTTACTCAACCATCCGAGACAAAGTCTACACCATTGCTCTTCAATTTTTTTTCGTCACTTACAATTCAAGACTGATCCATCCTTGGCAAAACTCAATTCTTTCCTCTTGCCATTGTTGACCACCACGCCAGTGATGATCGACGTCGAGCCCTTGGAGCGAAGGGGTGGCGGTGCGTCCGGTTTCCGTGCAATGGAGCTTGCAAGGGTAGGCGTCGAAGGATTACTGCCTCGACTTCCCCAGGAAGCCGTGGCTGGTAATGCTGAGGCTTCTTCGTCCTTTTCCTTCTCCTTCTCTCTATGTGAGTCCCGATCCCGATGGTCGTCATGACCCGTCCTTTCGCCCGGTGCTGGCCAATCCGATAATGAGGATGATGCCGAGTGGTACGAGGACGGTGCAACTGTCGCCGGTTTCGTCCGTGGTGTAAGGGACGCTGACGACGCTGACGACTGGGACGGTAATGGCGGCCTGCTGTGTGATCTTGAATACCCATCGTACGAATTTGAATGATCGTGATGATGGTGTTTACTGTTGTGTATGATGCAGGAGCACAAGTTAGTTAATGCACGTACATCATCTACAAAGACAGGGGCTTAATCTATATCACAAAAGCAGTGTGGTTTGTAATCCTTACCCAACAGCAAGATCCTCCTTGGTATAGCTATCGGCATCCTCGCCTGGTTCGTGAAGATACATACAGCCCGGGTTCTGGCATGTCATACCTCGTAGATAATAGGTACAGTACTTGGTAGTACCATACGAGGCCCTGAGATTATCAAATAAAAATAACAATACGATATTAGTAAGACATACAGTGAGAACGAAGCTTGAGCTTCTGTATAGCCATAAAAAATGCTTCGTTACAAAAGGCTCACCTTAAAATCTTGCCATCCCAAACACTACCATCAATGGCAGCGATGGCCTTGGCAGCATCCTCCTTGCGGGCATACGTAATGTAAACTCCTACACTTGGTGATGGTGAGGCTCCGGATGAAGGCACTGGCGCATTCCTGCGGTTAATGACCACTTTGGAAATCTTGCCATATTGACCAAAGTACTCATATTGCCGCAATGTGTGCTATTTTCGTCGGTTGACCAAGCGAACACAAAAAAAAGAAAAAAAGTTAGTAATTAAGTGTGTCAATTGCATGATATGGTTCTAATAACTTGGTGAGAATGAGTTGCTGTCCCAAAAGGTACTGCCACCAGTGAGTATGATGACAGGAGAAAAGGAAATATAAAGAAGGGGAATCCTTACCTCGTCATTTGCCAGTTTGGCCGGAAGACCAATGACATAAACAAGACTCTTTTGCACGACACGCATGTTGGCAAGATGTTTCCTGTTTTGAGCTTCCATCTCCTTGCGTTCTCGTTCCTTTTGCTTCTTCTCGTTTTTGATCATTGCAAGCCTTCATAGTTAAATGATATTCGTAAGGAATTCAGTATATGGAGGCATGTTTAGCAAGCGAGTTCAATGAGAACATACAAAAGCAAAGGGGTGAGTGATGTGGGCGTAGAAAAGGAGAGGTAGAAGGAGGTAGGGAGGGGGGAAGGAGAGATCCGTCAAGTGAACGAACAACGGGGTCTAAAGATATGGGGAGGTAAGGCTCTCGAGCCTCTCTATCCCCTCCCCCCGTTTGGACTTGTTCGGAGCTCACTTTCCCTCACTCCACCCCTTCTTTGCCCCTCATTCCACAGCCTTGGAAATGAATCCAAAGAGACAGGCACTACTTACTCGTCGGCAGAGATGGGGGTGAATTCTACATTTTCCTCCGAGTAAACTCTTCGGCAGGCTGGACAGCGTCCATTGAGATCCTCTTTGATGTGGTGCCAGCAGAATCGACAGATCTATTCCATGGTGGCCATTGGAACAGTAGCGCAGGAGCCATGGAAATGTATAGAATGAGGAATTAGTACAGGTACAGCGGTAGTCATGGCCGAGAGCAATGGATTGGATAAGGGACGGATAAAGGAGTAGTTACCTGGTAGCCACAGGGACAAGGACGGAAGTTTCTGTCGGAAATATCGAGCTCCTCCATGCACAGGGGGCAGTCGAAATCTTCTTCATCAGACATATTGTTCAATCGCGACATGTTTAGATGTGTTGTTTTGAGTAATGAGATGGGTAAAGACACTTGAAAAGAGGGCAGTTGTGGAGAAAGAATGGGTGACTAAATGGGACGTTTAACAAATAGGTCCGTGTTTTTTTGTGTATAAGAAAACGAACAGGTTTCGTAGTGGCAGTTGTTTTTAAGACGACAAAATGGAAAAAGGGCAACTGGTAGGGTAATTAGAGTTGCAGATTCAATCAGGGCAGGGCAAAGAAGAGAGAATGCAGAAAAATGAATGTGTCAAGAACAAATAGACAGAGAATGACAGAGTCGATAAGAGTGTGAATCGGAAAATGAGTAATGCGCAGAGACGAACGACAAGTAGTAAAGGTCGTAGTAGGTTAATGATAAGCTAAAGGCTGGTTGCCGTGATGAGAAAATAAGAGAGGGGTGGAATGCTCGCAAACAAAAAAAAAAATCTAAGAACATAATCAGCGCACATATTACGTTACTATTTCCTTTTTTGTGCTGAGAATGTCTGTCTTTGACTTCAACATGATGTTTTCTAGATAATATCTTCGAGTTCACCTCAAGGATAAAGACGTTCTATGTGTGAAAGATACATCACAAGCATAAAGATATATACCAACACTTTGATCTGCGTGAAAAGAGAATGGATTTCCCTCTGTGGACGCTGTCGAACTACCAGTTCATTTCTTTTTTCAGAGATGGCCATAGATGTGCACATTTATCACGTTTGCCAGTCTGTACCGACGCTCTATTTTTTTCTGCTGCACCATACTGCCAACCATTTGGCTGTAAACAAACGAATAGGCCCCTCTTATCTTCCTTTCTCTGTTTAAATTCTCTTTGTTGCCATTAATAAATCTCTTTCATTTTCTCTACTCATTCTTACTATTCGATAGACACAAAGGTACAGTCCGCCATACACTCAATTTGATGAACCAAACTGTGCATAAAGCACAAGGGGTTAAATTGTGCCGGTTGTCAGACAGCGATGTTTACTTTCGACGACATTGGCAAAGGGTGATGTTACAATTTGACCTTGATCTATGGAAGGAGAGAAATGTAGCGTGCTCGTAAGGTAATACCTTTCCTTGATCTAACTGTTGATACTACACTCTAACTGGATGAAGCGTTAGTCAGCATCCAATATTCATAACCAGACCTTGATTAGAAAAACATAGATACATAGTGGCCTGGAACCAGCACCGAATAATGATTGATATTCATGATAATGGCGCTCCGTAAAGAGGCTTGATATGCTCGTCCTGGTCATTTCTTCCTTCTCACCCTCTATGAGTTTGCTTTCAGGACTGTTGAGTACGATTTCTTCTTGTTTGTAATCACCGTCGTCACGGCGATCCTCCTAGTCAACGTTCCGTGGCATCTCGGTCGTATGACAATACCGATTGGGCATCTTAGAAGCATAGACAAATACCTCTCAGCATGACAGAAAGGACAGTGACGCAGAGTTCATCATCGCCCTGTATGCTTTACACCTGGCCAAGCAAACGATACGTATGTATATTAGAACATGATGCAGGGCCATACTAAACGCGAGGCAATAGAGACATAAGATAGGGTTAGCATGCCTAGGTCTGCGGCTGACTTGTTTGTCTGTCTGTCCTGTGACGTCACTGAATATGGCCTCAAATACGCCACTCCCAAGGTGAAAGAAGTTTTTTGTGTGGAACCTTTTTCACTTTTCTTTGCTACACTCAACTCGAAAAAATGAATGTAAGGATGAAGTAACGAGCGCCGTCAGCTTGGCAGTGACAAGAAAGGAGGAAGATATACTTGAATTAATTAACCCTCATATTCTTCACTCTCTGATCTCATAGGATGAAGATTTTGCAAAGTACTTTCCTACTTCCTTTGGTTCCTCAAAGAGCACAAAGAGGGACAACTCTGGAGCCAGGAAACCAGTAACGGATGATGGACTTGATGCTCTACGTGCGGCTATGCCCATGTCGTTTGGCAAACAAAAACCTTCTCGCCAACAGGATCAGTCGTCGTCATCTCAGAGTCGAACTTCAGATGAGGTACAACACGTGAATGTGGCTGATTGACAGGTCATCAAATCAACTATGCGAGGATGATGTTCCTATATGTTGCATATTATCCAATATTAATCACTCAGTTGTTCCACTAGTCATCCAGTAGTGCAAAGAAGCAAAGTGAGGAGGCTGGGGGCGTATCCGAAAAATCAAAGGATGCACAGGAGGATCATTCTGCTTCAAAGCGCGCTGATACCTCGGATGATTCCGACGATTCGGACGATGAATCTGAAATTGAGGAGCCACCACTGTCGCCGTCCACGTTACCCTTATCTCACGAGATTGTGCTGAGTGAGCACTCAAAGGTAATAGAGTGAATGAAACGTTTCTAGCTGTACATGGCTTTTTCATTTTTTTTTTTTGCTAACTACAGTTGCTTTTTATCAATACTGACACGATATATGAACCACAGACCATGTCGGCGATGACACTGGATCCTGCAGGAGCCCGCCTTGTCACAGGAGGATATGACTATCAGATGTGCTTTTGGGATTTTGCTGGAATGGACACACGTTTCAAGCCATTCCGCACCCTCGAACCTTGCGGAAGTTATCAGATCCATAATCTTCAATACTCACTGACGGGTGACAGGATACTCGTCATTTCGGGTGAAACAAAAGCGAGGATATACGACCGCAATTGTACGGAAATTGCCCAGTTCCAAACTGGTGACCGCTACATTCGCGACTTGCGAACCACGTCGGGCCATGTGGCAGCTTTAACGAGTGGAGTATGGCACCCATACCTGAAGAATACGTTTGTTACTGCCTCGAACGACAGCTCAATCCGCATCTGGGACGTTGAAAACACAAAGAAGCAAACAAGCGTGATTGCATATAAAACCAAAGAACGCGGAGGACGCACACCTGTTACAGCAGTTGCTTACAGTTCCAATGGAAAGTTTATTGCAGGAGGTATGTCACTGGATATTCGATATTTTGATCAATGTGATCCATGGATTTGCGTGCTAGACATTGCGCTGATAAACAGCTTGTATTTATAATGTTTTCTATTAGCTGGTGGGGATGGTACGATCCTGTTGTACCCGCACGATGGACCACACATCAGACCAGTACATGTATGTTGCCTGATTGGTACAACTAGCGGTTATGATGAAAGCAAGTTGGTGCTGAGAAGTGAAACTGACATATCAATTATTCTTTAAGACTTTGGAGGATGCTCATATGAAAGGATCGGAGACGTCAAGCATCGTCTTCTCAAAAGACAGCCAGCTTATGGTCTCTCGAGGAGGAGACGATACGGTGAAAGGTAAGGATTTGACTCGATGAAAACCAAGAAAACATGTTGCTGCAGTAATTTATACTTGGCTTTCAGGCATGTATTCACACATCGTATCCTTTTCGCGTTATATTAGTATGGGATATGAGAAACCTCAGCAAGCCCGTTTCAGTCGCTAATGACCTAGTATCATACAACGCAGAAACCAATGTTATTTTCTCGCCAGACGAACGGTTGATTTTGACAGGAACAGGCGTGAAGAAGAATGAAGGATATGGCAAGATTGTCATGCTCAATAGCCAGACTATGGAAATTGTTAGGACAGTCAGTGTTTCGAAGAGCAGTGTTGTCCGTGTCTTGTGGCATGACAAGCTGAATCAGGTACTTGAGATACTAGCCAATTATTTGCAGAACTGAGTAGGGTTGAAGATTTAGGAACTTCATGCTAACATGGTCCGTCCGGTCTGCGACACACCCATCATTGTATAGATCATTGCAGGCAATGCGGACGGAACAGCCCATGTCTATTACGATCCAGAAGTGTCCAATAAGGGTGCTATATTGTGTGCTGGTAAGGCACCTAAGAAGCGTGCTGTGGACGACTATGAGATTGATCGTCCCATTATCACACCACATGCTCTGCCCATGTTCAAGCAAGAGCGCATCAAGAGTACCAAGCGCAAGTATGAAAAGCTGCGCAAGGATCCTATTGCCTCCCATCGCCCCGAACTCCCTGTCTCCGGACCTGGACGCGGAGGCAAGGTCGGCACCAATGTCACGCAACATATTCTTGCCAACTATGTTAAGGGCGATATCGTCCAAGGGGAGGATCCTCGAGAGGCGCTACTCAAGTATCATGAGGTATCGGAAAAAGACCCGAAATGGATTACGCCCGCATACAAGCAGAACCAACCGAAGACTGTCTACGCTGATCCCGATCCAGACGAGAGGGAGAGCAAGCGACAAAAGTAATAAAGAAAAGTTCCAAGTGTCCATTTATCGGCATCAGTTGGCGGACTTGATCTGTTAGTTGCAACGGATAAATAGACTAATCGAATTTGCGCCATACTATTATCAATCATCTTTGCCTGTACTCATGAAATCCTTACCAATATCCAAAGAACGTCATGACATACATGATTCTTTCCATATTCTCACGGTTCTAGCAGTGACCAGCGTTGACTTCATACAGTTACGCCATCGGAGAGTGTGGAAAAACTAACCGCTGGGAAGTGCTCGAACGAATGTAATGATGGCCATTGCTTCAAAGACAATCTTTATCTCTCGTGGTTTTAACGAAAGTATATTCCATAACGTTGCCGCCTCCGCTCCTTCGATTCCATCAGTTTGGATTCTCATGTCTAACCGGGCTTGGCGCATTTATAGGTAACCAGAGTTTCTCAGGTGGGATCATATTTAAGGCAGGCCTCTCCCTTTTCAACTTATTGTTCACAATGGACCTTTGCACCTCTCTGATCCGACTGGAAATACCTTTTGCGTCTTCATATATTCGAAAAATGACTCTTATTTAATCTCTTCTTTCGCTACACACTTTCTCATCAATGTGTGGCTGTTTGGATCTAATGTGGATCCTCTATATGAACGAAATATCCCATCCTGTCCCATTCCAGTAGTCAGAATAAAAATTGGTGGCAACGCAGGAATTACTCCATAGAGAGTTGAATAGACCATAAAGCATAGGCAAAACACGTCTGTGCGCGATCAAAGCAGAGAGATGGATGTTTTCAGATGTTTTATATCGAGGGTAACATTGAAAGACTCAAGGGGAAGAGATACAGAAGGATGCTGTAGCTTATCCATGTACGCTCACAACCGTCTACTGCTCTTTTCCTGTATTTTATTATTTCGTGGATATCAGAGGAGTAACACAAAAAGAACAAAATAAGCTAAGCCACGGAGAAAAAAATTGAAGCAAAGACCTCTACCATTGTCAAAACAGAAAGGCCTGCCATTTCTCTCTCTCTTCTGCTCCCTCTCGCTCTCCACATTCATTCGCAATGGTATGCCCTTTTCACTCTTGAGAGACACACCCTAGCATCACTCTTCTCCTCCCTTCTGCCCATTCGTCCCCAGAGCGCTCCCCTCAATAACCCCATTTACATATGATTCTCCTTGGTTGGAGAGACAGATCACTTACCACAACGTTTTACACAAACAACAAGCCTCCAAACCCCTCTCCCTCTTACTAAACCTGCTTCGTCTTCCCATAGTAACAATTATACCAACACATTCATCTAATCTTCTTCCTTGATGCATCGCGACATGTCATTTAGGTCAACTACTTCCTGTTAGAGACATCGTCCGGCTATGCTCTCTTTGAGCGCCTGGAATCGGAGGAGATTGGCTCCAAGCTTGCCGATGTTGCCAATGCTGCCTCTGATCTCTCAAAGTTCTCCAAGATGGTCAAGCTCAAGTCGTTCGGCCCCTTCAAGAGCGCTGCCCATGCCCTCGAGAACATGAACGACGTTTCTGAGGGTGCGTTTCACTTTCTTGTTGGCAACTATTTTCCTCAATGGCTCAATTCATCCAGAAACACCACTCTAGGATACCTTTCTATACCAGCTGTCTAATTCGTTTACAATATCGTATATTCAACATATTAGGCATCATGAACGACCACCTCAAGGCCTTTTTGGAGATGAACCTGCCCAAGCCTGGCAAAAAGTCCAAGGTTGTCCTGGGTGTCTGCGACAAGTCCCTTGCCTCGTCGATCAAGGAGGGTCTTGGCTACGACTGTGATGCCAGCGAGGTTGTGATGGATCTGGTCCGTGGTGCTCGCCTCTTTGCCGACAAGCTTCTGAAGCAGCTCAAGGATGGTGATCTGGAGCGTGCCCAGCTTGGTCTCGGCCACTCGTACTCGCGTGGAAAGGTCAAGTTCAACGTTCACCGTTCGGACAACATGATCATCCAGGCCATCGCGCTGCTGGACCAGATGGATAAGGATGTCAACACCTTTGCCATGCGTATCCGTGAGTGGTACTCGTGGCACTTCCCCGAGCTGGTCAAGATTGTCAACGACAACTACAAGTATGCTCGCCTGGCACAGTTCATCAAGAACAAGGGCAACCTGTCGGAGAGCCACCTGGAGGGTTTGGAGGAGATTACTGGCGATGCCACTCAGGCTCAGCAGATCTTGGATGCTGCTCGTGCCTCGATGGGTACTGACATTTCGGAGGTCGACATGATCAACATTGAGAACTTTGCCAAGCGTGTGATTGACCTGGTTGACTACCGCAAGCAACTGCACCAGTACCTGATCTCGAAGATGAACAATGTTGCTCCCAACTTGTCGGCTCTGATTGGCGAGATGGTTGGTGCCCGCCTTATTTCGCACGCTGGTTCCCTGACGAACCTTTCCAAGTACCCAGCATCGACTGTGCAGATTCTTGGTGCTGAGAAGGCTCTCTTCCGCGCTCTGAAGACAAAGGGTAACACACCCAAGTACGGTCTGATTTACCACTCGTCGTTCATTGGCCGTGCTGGTGCCAAGAACAAGGGCCGTATTTCTCGCTTTGTTGCCAACAAGTGCACAATTGCATCGCGTATTGATTGCTTTAGCGAGCAGCCCACAACCAAGTTTGGTGAGGCAATGAAGCAGCAGGTGGAGGAGCGCCTCGAGTTCTACGAGTCTGGTGCCACTCCCTCGAAGAACGCCGATACAATGAAGAAGGTTCTGGATGAGCTCAAGAAGGAGGAGGGTGAGGAAGAGGCTGCTGCTGCCAAGTCGTCGAAGAAGCGAAAGCAGGAGGATGAGGCTCCAGTGGAGAAGAAGAAGGCGAAGAAGGAGAAGAGCGACAAGGAGGAGAAGAAGGAAAAGAAGGAGAAGAAGGAAAAGAAGGAGAAGAAGGAGAAGAAGGAGAAGAAGTAAGCGCGCGCATTCTGTACCCCACATTGTTTATCACATAGCTCTCAATATCGTTGTCCTCTTGCACGTCATCCTCTCCCCATTACCTTTGTTTTCTTGTACCATGGCCTTTCTATCGTCTTTTTTTCCCCTTTTTCTGGCATTGTAATCATTTTTCATTAAAGCTGTCTTGAAATATATGTTACTTGTGAAAAAGCACCAGACGAGAATGACTGCAAACTAGACGAGGTCAGCATGTGTTTGAGCATAAATATGGATGGTACTTTGACCGTCAGATGCAGTCACAACTCTCACTTCAGAGTGAGGAACCGGATCCTCACTTGGCGGCCACCTTTCCCCACACGGTATTGTATTCGACGCGATCTCTTTCTTCTCTCTCATTCACTCACTCCGGCTAGCCCTACCCCCCAGCTGCTACTACTGCCGTTGCATGCTTTGATTGACCCTGTCTGCCGTGCTCCCCTTCCCTTCCTCCTCCAAAGTCCCTGCCTGCCCTCCCCCCTTGTACTGATCCCGCTTGTACTCTAGCCTCTCCTCTCCAACTTTTACACTTCATTGTCGATCTCACCCTCAAGTGATCACCTCAAACATAGAATCGTAAGGTTTTGAGCCCTGATCCGCCCCATGCATCGAATCCATGCCACCCTACCCAGCTACATGTGTTCCACAAAGGCTCGGCCAAGCACATTCACACTAACTTGACTGGTTCCTCCCATATGCCACTTACTCGCACTCCTCTTGTTTTCCCTTTCTTCCTTCTCCCACACTTTTTACTGGCTGGCGGGTAATTTTTGCCGTTTTTGTTGACTCCAATAGGAGACAATGTCTGATCCCGTCCCTGAGCAGGTCCCTGGCGCAGAGGCTGCTGCCGTTGCCCAGCAGGAAGAACAAGGTAGGCTATCGAAACAAGAGCGCCAACCCTCTCATCCTTTTTACTATTAAAGCCTACAAATTACTGTACCTGTATGCACAAGAGTATGCATGGCTGACAGACGCTCACAACCTCTCTCCTGTATAGTGATCGAGGAAGCTGGCACCGAGGAATTCTACCAGGTGACCATCAACCTGCCCGACAATAGCGGCAAGGTCCAGGTCATTGTAAGTAGCCATATTCTCTTGAACCTGTCGATATGTTACTTCCGCCTGACCAGTTCGGTTTATTGCTTAGAGCATGGTGGTTTATTTACTGACTATCTATTGACTCATCTTCTTTTGTCTGTGCTGCATGAATAGGCCAGTCCCCATGAGGCGATTCAGGATGTGCGCCAGTCGATCGTCGAGTCGACAGAGACGTGCATCTACTCATGTTTCTCGCTTGCATTCAACGGTGTGAAACTGAACGACTTTATGGAGCTGGGCGATGTTGAGGGCATTACTCCCGACGCTGAGCTCGACTTGATCCTTGGTAAGTGATCCATGATTTTCTCTTTGTTTTTGCCTCTTAACTTTGTCCATCCTCCAACGCCTTTTCGCATTTTCTCCGAGGTGGATGGGCGGTCGGGCATTCCGTGGAAAAAAATGCTAGTCCCAAACAATCACTCCTGCCCTATCGACAAATAGAGAAAACATGCACGCGTACTCTCCTCGCCTGACTGACCCACCAACCGGGGTTTTATTATCTTTAAATTCTATATTTCAACTCCAGACAACTACACTGAGCGCGAAGCCCGCATCCATATCAACCGCCTCCGCGATTTGCTGGCTGGTCCTACAAAGCAGAGCGTAAACGCTGTCGGCCTCGACCCTGCCCTGTCCTTCCTTTCCACTGTCAGTGGCCATGTTGGTAAGTTTTGCCCCTGTCTAGTTTTGTTTGTCATGCGTCATGCGCTAGTGACCTACGGTTCAACTACCGCCTTGCCGTTATGTGACCTCTTTCCATTTATGGTACTTACCCACACAACAACCATGTTTTTTGGATTGGCTATCTCTTCTTCTTAGAGGAGACACCTATCGATCCTGCGACGCTTGAGACCGCACCGACAACTGTGTTTTCCAACTTTGATCTTGAGGCGTCTGCATCGCTCTCGGGATTCGTCCCCAAGGGCTTGGAGCGCAGCCCCGTCCAGTGCGTCAAGAGCATTGCCTTGTCTGGATGGAATCCACCACCACCTCAGCTCAAGCTGCGTGGTGATCTGCTCTACCTGATTGTCACCACACTTGAGGGTGAGACGGTGCACATCACGTCCTCCGTCAGCGGATTCCACGTTAACAAGTCCACCTCTAACCACTTTGACCCATCGCCACGCACGGATGCCAAGGCTGCCAGCCACCACTCGCTCATTGTCCTGCTGGAGAAGATCTCACCCATGTTTGCCACCAACTTCAAGAAACTGCAAGACCAAATCACTCGCTATCACATGCTTGAGGTCCTCCCCATCACCACCGTCCAGCCAGCTTACCCATGGGCCGTCCAAACGCAGAACCACACCTTCGATCCCACCCGCCCTGCCGAGGCCTACCTTAACTATGGCACCGACTCGGTTGACAGCCTGCGCGACTGGAACGAAGAGATCCAATCCCACCGCGAGCTGCCTCGCGCTACGCTCCAGGAACGTGTTACTCGCGACCGCTTCCTCAACAAGATCTATGCTGACTTTGCCGAAGCTGCTGTCAAGGGTGCTATGGATGTCGTCAACGGTAACGTGGTACCACTCAACCCGCTTGAGCCCGCCGAGTCCCACATGTATGTCTACAACAACATCTTTTACAGCAAAGGATTCGATGGTCGCAACACCTTTGAGAATCTCGGCGGTGACGAGGCTGCTCATGTCGCCACGGGCAAGGATTTGGAGGGTGTGCGCTCGTTGAACAGCGTCGATGTCGAAGGCCTTTACACCTTGGGCACAGTTGTCGTTGATTACAAGGGTACTCGTATCGTTGCTCAGTCGATTGTCCCCGGCATCTTCCGTCAACAGGAGGAGTCCTCCATTGTCTATGGTTCCATTGACAACGGCCCCGTCGTCCGCTCTGATGAAAAGTTCCACGAGCTGTTGGGTCAGGCCGCAAAGGCCCTGCATCTGGCCGAGCATACTGTCGAAGATGGTGAGGGTAAGGGCGTGAACCTGTGGACCTCATTCGATACCAAGGGCTTGCTCGGCGCTGATGGTCGCAAGTACCTGTTGGATTTGTATCGCCTCAACCCCGTCGATATTGAGTTTTTGGAGAAGGATGTCCCTGCCAAGGATGACATGCCCGAGTATCCCCATAAGTTGACACTTCTGCGTCCTGAACTGGTTGTCTTCTTCTGGGAGACTCGTCTGCGACAGTGGGTGCAGGAGCGTGCCCGTGAGATTCAGCAGCGAGCAGAAGAGAAGAAGTCAAAGGAAGACAAGGAGAAGGAAGAGACAAACAAGACTGACGATGGCGACAAGAAGAAGGAAGACAAGGCAGACGAGCAAAAGAAGGATGCCACGGCTGAGACAAATGGCGCTGCATCTGCCGATGCGCCTGAGGAAGAAGTCAACCTGCTGGATTTTGACTTGGCATTCAATGTCGATGCCTTCACTGCCATCAATGCTCCTGCCGATAGCCAAGAGAAGAAGCAAGAGCAAGAGAACATTGTCCGTGA
>JAAAIY010000219.1:0-51251 GCA_016098105.1 Actinomortierella wolfii
AAAAAAAAAAAAAAAAAAGAGGAGGGCGAGGTCATGGATAACCTCTCCAGCTGCTTAAAAGAGTGATTACTGAGCACTGTTCCTTTACGGCGCAGCGGCGACCGGGCCACCACCTACTCTTTGAGGCTCCTTAGGGTGTAATTTCGGTTCCCCTCTTCGGTACATGACTTTTAATTGTCTTTATTTCCAAGCTAACAAAATATATCGCCAAACCCAAAATAGGGTGGCCAGCTGTGAAAAAGGGAGATTGCAAGCACATTGTGTAAGACGGACTTATATTTATTTGTTTCTGTCTCCTTTGCCCAAGCAATACGAGCTGTATAAATGCGACTGTGGTAATGGCTGTTCGGGCAGCGTGGATGGATGCTTTTTCCCGACTCTTGGCAGTTGTATTCAATAGCTTAATGGCAACACTGTCGGTTCACAAATATGATTTCGCCTACAAAATCCCGAGATGGTTAATAGGGGGATTGTGAACACTCGAGGCGCGAGGAAGTGGGCCATAGATAGTCATTGGTGTATCCGATCACTGCTATCAGTGTGACAATGTCACTGATTGATAGCCATCCACCTTTGGATGGTTGGTGATGATCGAACGATGTTCCAACAATAGTGATGGATGAAAGTAGAGGAGGAAAGATAGCGACAACAGCCTCTATTAGCGAGAGAGAAAAGGCATGGATGTCTCGTCGTGAATCTGCCTTTCGGACTGCTCGACTTGTTGGCTTATGCTCGCACAGTTATGGAGGAGTACTATAAAAAGCTTTTTCTTTTTCCTTTCCACTTCTCCCCTTCTTTTCTTCTATCACTTTACAAAATCATACCATCACGCGCATCCATACAACTCCTCTCTCTCTCATCCACTTTCTTTTTAAAATCATAGATGATAAGTGAGGATTCATGAGGTGCGATTGTGAACATGAGTACCAATGGATAATCTCGTGTATTTTCTTATCATCAGTCCATCACTGTAGTTACAGTTTTATAATTATGGCCATTCTATCTTGTTGTCTCTTTGTCACTTTGAACACCTTCTACTCCAGACCTTGAACATATACTTGAATAGCCTCTCTTCGGTGAGTAATTTGAAACAGCTCAAACTCTTCAGTGACTGTATGCAGATCCAAAAATTCCGTCTTTCCATCATACATTTGCATTTTTTTTAGCACGCTCCTGTTTAGTACGTGGCAGGAAGTAGACGGAAAGTAGAGTATGGGATGGTAGTCAACTGGGTTTCTTTATTATTTGTTGTTGCCCATGGTATCTTTTTTTCGGAGCTAACTGTTGAGTTTGAACAATTGGATCCCTAACTGTGAATTCCGATAAAATTGATTCCATGTAGGTGGAATGGCTGAAGGATAGGATCATGAAAAGGAATCCATTTGCATGGCTGATTTCGCAATAGCCTACAGTTACCTGAATGAGAACGATGCGCACGATGCTTTCACAGCCCGTATCGAGAAGCTCCATTGCACAAGCGACACGTTCAACTCTGCTGAAAAAAATTATGAAATTTTCAAACACAACAGTGGTTTGGCGTTCTGAGCGCCTCACATAATGTGATATTCATCTCATCTCATCAGTTTGAGCTGAGCTGAGCTGCAGGCTGATATTATCTCGCATATATTTGAGCTGGAGTTGACGTTTATGAGCTCGTCTCTTTCGTCTCATTAGCTTATCTCGTTTGTCTCATGAGCTCGCCTCGTCGTTAATGATTTATTTCCCTAACATTCGCACACGTGCACGGACTTCTCTCTTGAGTTAATTTGTCGTTTTCCCGTCACTGTGAAGCGAGCTCATGATATAACGAGACGAGCACAAGAGACAACGAGACCAGCTCATATGACAGCGAGACGAGCCCATGAGAATTACTAGGCGAGTTACTCTTGTAAACACAATCGAGAAGAAAAGGCACATAGTTACATTTTTGAATGAGGAGCAAGCTTGTGTCTTTTTTGAAAAAGTCATTTTTGAAGGTGTAATCTATCGAATCTACTCTTTCCTTCCTGCAGCGATTCAATAAAATAGGTTACATAAAAAAAGAGTAAGAGCTACCAGACGGCACAACGATTGGTTGGGTTCATGGGTGATCCAGAGGCACACTTGAAGGCGTTTGCGAATTCGGGCATGTTCTGAAGTGGTCCGTTGACGCGCCAGCGCGGTGGCGAGTGAGGTTCCATTTGAAGCAAGATCAGTTCATATGCTGGTACTATCTTGTTGCACAGGAACTGGCCAAAACCGACAAAGAACATTTGGTCGCGTGTCCACTTTTCGAGACCTGGCAAGACCCGGTTGTTGATTCGCTTGCCATTGCGGTCGCCATTATACCTTGCCTGCCACGTACGGAACGAGTACTTGACGCCGCCGTTGTCGGCAATGTTCTCACCGAGCGTCAACATACCATTCAAGGGATACGTTGTATTTGTCGTTGGATCTGTGTATGTATATCTAGAATACTGATCAACCATGCACTGGGCTTTGGCGTTGAACTGTGTAGCAGTCTCGTTGGTCCACCACTGCATACCAAAAAGAAAATAAAACTCAGAGGGGTTAGATTTTTTTCCCCCTTCCTAGTAGTAGGAAGCAGTTTTACGGATAAAAAGAATTGTAAGACAGAGTGTCGGCTCAGTGAAGTACTTACATCTCGCAGCAGTCCATCGGCGTCAAACAGGCGGCCACTGATATCAAATCCATGAGTAATCTCATGAGCAGCAATATAGCCGATGGCTCCATAATTGATATATTCCGGAGCACCTGCTCTGTACATGGGAGGCTGCACAAAGGCAGCTGGGAAGATGACTTGGTTGGTCATTGGATGGTAAAAGGCGTTGATCGTCTGAGGATCCGGGAACATGCGCTGTCGCTGGGTTTTCTTGCCAGCCCGCTTCAGAGCATTGGCAACGACTGTGCGCGATGCCAAAGCCATAGTGCTATAGTAGTTGCGCCGGTTGACCTTGACATTGCTGAAATACCGCTCCAAATCCGTTGAGGATCCAACGTTAGGGTCTGCCATCGACCAGCCAACAAGAGATTCGATGGCATCGAGCTTGCGGGCGGCGTTTGCGAGCGTTTGGTTGTCGAGCCAGTCAAGTTTTGGGAGGTTGGTTTTGAAGCTGTCCCTGAGCGAGTCAATGATTTCGATCATGGACAATCGGTCTGCTTCCGAAAACTCGAGACCCACGTAAAAGTACCCGATAAGCGGACCCATGACGGCAGTGATGGAGGAGACGCAAGACTTCCAGCGCTGTGGAGGTGTCGATGGGTCGGTACCTGAGGCCAGCGCATTCAGACTCTCTAGTGGCGCCCTATACTTGGCTGACAACCAAGTACCGCGAGCCTTGATGATCTTCCATGCAAAATAGGTCTGGAGCGTGGCTGGAGATGTCTCAGCAAGGAGCTTTCCGAGCCTCTCTTGGTAAGCAGGCGAATAAATTGTGATGTTTTGGTTATTTTGGCTATCATTCTCGAGTGACCCCTCCAAAAGCGCTTTCCAGTCAAAGATCGGGGACATTTGATCGAGTTGTTCAATTGTTCTCGGGTTGAACAGCTTGAAGACGATATATCTTTCAACAGCAGGTGTGGAGATGCTAGCCAGCTGTGTCTCAAAGGCAACTACCTCCTGGGCCAACTTGGCTGCGTCGACATTGCTGTTGCTACCAAAGATTGCCGAGAAACTCTGCTGGATCGATCCTTGGAGAGCAGTCACCATGGCAGGCACCTGGTAAGTCTCACTCGAGAGAAACGTGAGACCAGTCTCCTGAACAATGACTCTTTGGATCGTAGGATCATTGACTGGGTCTTCACCCGAGGACAAGCTGAAGAGAGCGTGGATGCCAGACTTGACAAAGTACACCATGGCAGATGTGAGTACTTTTCGATCAATCGTCGAAGGTGGAGGTGAGGGGTCTGTGGAATCACTGACAAACAGCTGCGCTAGTGGACTACCTTGAACTGGGAAAATGTTGGTCACCAGCTGCTCTAACTCATCATGGAGGGGCTTGGCGCCGACAGACTCCAGAAGGGTTTCATCCATACACATCTTGTAGATGCTCTGAATCTTGTCGAGGTTACGCAGCGAAGCTTTGTCAAGCTTCTTGCCATCAATGCCCTTGAGGCTCTTTGGGCTTGCTTCCAGGATGAATTTGGTAATGTTCTAAAAAAAAAAAGAGAGAACACCGACACGAGAAAATTTAGATCTGAGGAACGCTACTCTACTATTTCCACACATAATCTTTCCTAGTTGCCCGTGACGCGTTCCTTTTTCACTTACATTGCTGCGTTCATAGTCAATTGTTGAAACAGAGTTTTGACCCGGCGGGATTTCTTTGCGCTGCAAAAATCCACCACCTACAAGAGTATATGATGAATATAAAGTCAGTTGAAGCGCGTATCCAATGTTAGGACATATGATTTGTCCAATTCGATTGTTTTTTTTTTAAAAAAAGAAAAAGCCGTGGTCACAGACAACAACGAGAGTGACAATTCTTACAGGCAAAGTCGTAAAAATCTTGACATGGATCAACAGCAGGATTCATGCTTTCAAGGATGGCATCGGCCATGGCCTTGCAGTCCGGTGTATTACAGAGACCATTGCCTCGGTCGTTTGGTTTGGATGGGCCGTTGTTGGCACTCGCAGGGAGCAGGCTAAGGGAGAGGACGAATGCCAATGATGCCACGTGGATCCTCATGTGGTATTTTTAATTGGAGCAGGTCTGCTAAGGTTTTTTTTTGGGGGGGGAGGCGGGTTCGATGGTTGAAAAATATGTGATACTAAAAGAGAAGAAACTACGTTTGTCGTGAAGTTCTATAGCCGTGATAATGGGGAGCACTTTCTGGAGTACTTATACTCAGCGGTGGGTGGCTTGCATTGGTATGACTGATGATACCAGGTGAAGAGCATACGCGAAACTGCGGATGAAAACAATAAACAACGAAAAGAAGGGAGTGAGAGCTATAGGGGCTGCAAAGAGAGCTATAACATTTCTTCAATTGCTATGACAAGTAATGTACCCAACAGCTGGGCTTGTGGCATTTGTTTTGCCAAGATCGGATAGTTTCCGTGGCTCAAAAAGAAGGTTTTTCGACTTTGGCACAAAGGTAATACAGCCGCATCGAGGCGCATGGACGTCAGATCTGCTAATATGAGCCATTTAAGGCACGGGCGATCTTTTTTCATACTCTAATTTTACCAAGGTGAGGGTCTGGAATTTTTACTTTTAAGTATTATTTCATTGCCTCTTTGACGTCTTTCTTCTTGTCTGGGGACGAAAAGCGCATGGTGAGATCACCTTACAGTACCTGCAACTAAACTAAAGATAGAAACAAGTCTGACCCTTCGACTGCAACTCATTCATTTGCTTCCATCATTCTCATTCAATGGTCGTGCATCAGAATGGTGGTTGAGAATTTTCTCTCCACGTCTGTCCAAAAAAGGCTTGCCTAAAAGTATGAATCCAAAGTCGAAATTTGTAAGCATTTGTTGCATCGTTGTCGTACTGCATGAGAGCCAAAAATCTTTGATGGGAGGAGGGAATCCGCCAAGGATCTCCATAACTGTCAATGGTTGGTATGAGGTTTGTACTGGAAAACACTACAGCCACAATACTCCTCTCCTCTTGTTTTATTAAACTTCTTCCTTCTCAGAGCTGGAACACAAATATTATGCTCGAATAGGAAATATTGAATCTAGTAGCCAAAAGACCATCTTCTATTTTATTCTATAGACGATCCTCAAGGAGTGTGGCCACATTTACTATGATCATGGTTTTTCCTTCTACCGAGAGCATGACTTTTGCTCACCAGACCTCGCATCGCTTGGCTGGATTCATTGGCGATCCACGCTTGCACTTGAATGCCTTTGCGAATTCTGGCATGTTGAGGACGGGGCCATTGACGCGCCAGCGGGGAGGAGCATGGTTATCCGTAGCCAATGCCTGCTGCTCGAACAAGGGTGTCATCTTTGTGCACAGAACCTGGCCAAATCCGACAAAGAACAGCTGTTCACGGGTCCACTTTTCAAGTCCTGGCAAGGTCGGATTCTTGTATTTACGACCGGCCCGGTCGGCGTTGTAGCGCGAGCTCCAGGCAAGGAATGCCTGCTGGGCAGCACCATTATCGGCAATATTTTCACCAACGGTCAACAGGCCGTTCACGGGCTGCTGGCTCTTGGACATCCGATCGAAAATGGTGAACTTGGAATACTGATCGATCATACATTGGGCCTTGGCGTTGAAATGCGTTGCAGTTTTGTTGGTCCACCACTGAAGAGCATAAAGGGGGGGAAAGGGGGGAGTATGTGAGGACAGGGGTGTTTGCAAGCCTTCAATGAAAAAAATAGTCAAGCATATTGAGAATACACCATGTACTTACATTACGCAGGAATCCGTCGTAATCAAAATTGCGACCGCTGGTATCGAAAGCATGGGTGATTTCGTGGGCAGCGACCTGGCCAATACCTCCATAGTTTAGATACTCGGGAGCTCCAGTTCTATACATTGGAGGTCGTACAAAAGCAGCAGTGAAAACGATCTGGTTGCTCACTGCTTCGTACGATGCGCTGAAGATGTGCGGGTCGACGGGCATGTGTTGCCGAACGGTCTTCTTAACAACTCGCTCAAGGGTCTTGGAGACGAGCAATCGCGATGTCTGGTCGATAGCGCCATAATAGTCGCCCTTCTTGATCTTAACACTAGCAAAGTGCTTTTCTATCTCGGTTGGTGAGGCAATATTGGGACCGACAGTCGACCAGCCTACAAGGGGTTCAATGGCATCGAGCTTACGCAGGGCATTCGCGAGCGTCTTCTTGTCGAGCCAGTCGAGCTTGGGGAAGCGCTTTCGAGAGGCGTCCTTGATGGCTTCAATTATTTCAACCATGGTCTTACGGTCAGTCTCACTGAATGCCTGGCCAATGTAAAAATAACCGATAAGAGGACCCATGTTCATGTTGATCGTGTTAACACAGGTCTTCCAACGCGGCGGTGGAACCGTGGGGTCTGTGCCCATGGTAACTGCTTTCAAACTCTCCAAGGGCCGACGGTACTTGGCTGAGAGTCTAACACCTTGAGCCATGATGACCTTCCAGGCAAAAAACGACTGAAGGGTAGCGGGAGGTGTCTGGGCCACAAGCTTCCCCAACCTCTCGTGGAAAGCCGGGGTGAAGACAATGATGGGCTTTTTGCTCTGGCTATTGTTTCCGATCGTCATTTCCAAAAACGATCGCCAGTCGATGGCTGGGTTGAGGCGGTCGAGCTGGGCGGCTGTCCTGGTGTTAAAGAGCTTAGATAAGTCGGACATTTCCAAAGCCGAGGTGGAAATGTCGGCCAACTGTGTCTCAAACGAGACAACCTGTTGCGCCAGTTCAGCTGCATCGACAGCGCGTTTTTTCCCAAGAACGATGGCAAAACTCTCTTGCACCAAGCCATGGAAGACCTTCACCAACTCTGGCATGGTATAGAATGATTTGTCAGGGAGTGAAAGGCCGTTTTCACGGACGGTGACTCTTTGGCTCTTCGGATCGTTCACAGGATCTTGCTTTGATGAGAGCTCAAACATGGCAGGTATGCCAGCTTTGGCAAAGTACGCCAACGCTGAGGTGAATTCCTTTCGGTTCACAGACGACGAAGGCGACGGACCAGGAGCGGGGTTCGTAAACACTCGCTCCAGCAGACTACCTCGCACTGGGAAGACGGTGGTCACTAGATGCTTCAACTCGTCGTGAAGAGGCTTTACCCCAACAGACTCTAGCAAGGTCTCATTCATGCACATCTTGTAGACAGTCTGGACCTTGGCAAGGTTACGAAGCGAGACCTTGTCGAGTTTCTTGCCATCGATACCCTTGAGGGTCTTTGGGTCCGCCTCCAAGATTTGCCTGTTAATATGCTACCAGTGATAGCAATAAGAACGTAGGACGAAGCAGAAAAAAAAACATTGGAGGTTGGTATGACCAATTCTTGACCACAATCATTTGTACACCCAATATATCGATACCTTTCCCAGCACAAAATGTCCACTTACATCGCTGCGATCAAACTGCATGGTCGAAACTTGTGACTCACCCTCTGGGATCTTGGCACGCTTCAGGAAGCCGCCACCTGGATAGAAATGGATGTTGGCATAAATGATTAGACTGGGTACTTCTGTTTATATCATCATTGTCTATAGAATGCTTAACAGAAACTGCTAGCAATTCTACTTTTTCAAAATAAAAGAAACCAACTTTGACCATTGTTGAAAAAGGCGAACAGCTGGGTATACATACATGCAAACTCATAAAAGTCCTGGCATGGGTCCGCATTGGGGTTCATGTTCTCAAGGACAGATTTGGCGATGGCCTTGCATTCAGCAGTCTTGCAAAGACCATTGCCGCCGCCGCGAGACTTTGCAGAGTCGGAGGGGTTATCTTTGGCACTCACAGAGAGTACACACAAAGAGAGCGCCAAGGCAGATACAGCCAAGAGTCTCATTGTGATTTGAGTGGAAGGGGAGGGGTCGTTGGAAAGTTGCAGAGAAGTAGGTTTATCAGGAGGAAGACAAGAAAGTAGTGGTGGTGGTAGGTATAGTATGGTGTGGTTCTTTAGTGATGGAAAGTGGCATGCCTGATGGTACTTATATCTGAACAGAGATCCAGAGTTTCACTCAGCACGAGGAAGACGTAGGAGAATAAAGGTGTGGTTAGAGTAAGTCGGATACTCGAGTAATTGGTGAGCTCCAAGGATTGTTTCCATAGTTTTTCCTCGGTACGTGCCGAGGGCTTTTGGCATTCCAGCATATTGCATGACCTATATCCAAAAATGAACGAATCTAGGAGCCGCGAAATTGAGTGGGGTCTTATGGGTCCAGAATCATAGTATCGCAACTGTTAATGTTGAAGGCTTCCACCCCCAACTATAACATATGGGCAAGGCTTTATTAGGTACGAGAGCATGCCTGTTTCCAGACTCAAACAGGTTTCTTTTCCGTGTAAGTGTTATTCATACTAAGAGGGAAAGAGAAAAATGAAAGAGTGATCGCAATGGATTATCCCGAATAAGCGTGGGCTGTGGGGAGGAAGAAGATAGGTGGCGCTCAATAGAACTGCGGATAACAGGCTGCAGGATTTGAGGCTGAAGCATTTTATGATTGTTTGTTTGACTTTAAAGTAGTATCCGACTGCCACGAATGCCAAATCAAGTGGGTCTTCATGGCGTGGCTGAAGGTGTGGATGCAACACAACCAGAGCAAGAACCTTTGGTGCTGCATCACCAATATGGTAATGTTGATCATGGCATTATATTTAAACAAGCCTTTAGTCCCAGCCTCTCTATTGCGCATCTCATGGCTATCTGTTAATTTCTGGGCTCCACTTATGAAAATACTATTATGGAGTTAGTCTTATTGGACTCTGGAAAGGAGCTCTCCTAAAGTCTGTGGCTTTTGAAGATGAAGAGACAGGCTGTCGATAGTAATAATCGAGACCTTCTAATAGTCCCAGTATTTCCCGTTTGATCTCTGCAACGCGTGTAGCGTGTAGGGTTATAAATGTCAATCTTATCCTCCTACGCTCTTGACATTCGTGTCAGGCTTAGAAAAGTACCTCGGCGGTTCCCATTGTCACACAATCTTCCTTTCAACTTTGGTACGACATTATTACAACCCTATTTGTGTGCTACCATACAAAAACATGGCGCACATCTGCAAAAAAACTTATATTACTTGGTGCAACCACCTCTTTGGCAGAAAGAAAAAAATTTAGAAGGAATTAAAAGAAGGCTTGGGTATGAGTTTATTCACAAAGATCGGCGGGTTTCCTCGATTCTCTGGCTGTTATGCGAAAAATGAAGTAAAGGGCAAAAAGAAAAAAGAAAAGAACACTACAGTTTTTCATTTTTCTAGTACTTTGGAATCTCGTGGCCGTCGTGGATTTCAATCTTGGCTTCACGCTCAGCGGCGGCCATGGCAGCCTCACGCTCCAAGCGCTCTTCCTCCTCAATGACATCCAGAGGATCGACGTAGATCTCGCCGCGCATCTTGCAAATGAGCTTCTGCATCCAGGCAGGAAGGACGTTGGCCATTGTGAAAGCCTCAGCGTTGTAAGGCTCACGCAGGTCCTTATCCTCGGGCGAGATGCGACCACCAGTGATCTTCTCAAGGATGGAGACAAAGCCGTTGATGGCAATGTAAGCGCCAATACCGCCTAATTGGGTTTGAGGTTACAGTTCGGAATGAAGGAAATAAAAAAATGGACTCTTGGGTTAGTTACACAGACATTTTGTGCAAGAGAGCAATGAATAAAAAAGATCTAAAACATCGGCCAACCAGCAAATTTCACATACCAATGAGACCATGGGCGATAGAGTAGGTCAGGGGCATAAGAGCAATGGTCAAGAATGCGGGAATGGCATCACCGACATAGTCCCAGTTGATGGAACGGACGGACTTGGCCATCATGGAACCGACAATGATGAGAGCAGGACCAGTAGCCCATGGTGGGAAAGAGGCAAAGATGGGCGAGAAGAAGAGCGAGATGAAGAAGAAGAAAGCAGTCGAGATGGAAGTAATGCCCGTACGACCACCCTCAGTGATACCAGCGCCAGACTCGATGAAGGCGGTGACAGGGGGCACACCAAAGACGGCACCAATGCAAATCGACACGGCATCGCAGAGGAAAGCAGTGGCCGAGCCATCAAAGTCACCGTTCTTGTACATGTAACCACCAAACTTGGCCATCGAGTACAGAGTACCGGTGGTATCCATGATATCGACGTACAGGAAGGTGATGAGAGCAATCCAGACTTCGGGCGTGTCGAGCTGGAAGTTCATCGTGTTCAAAATGCCCTTGATCGGGTGGAAAGTGACAACCTTCTTGAAGTAGTCAAACATCGCATCACCCTTGGGAGTGTAAGGGAAGAAGGTGAAGGGAGTCACGCGAATCCAGGACAGGATCGAGACGAACAAGATACCGATGAGGACGGCACCCTTGACACGGAAGAGCAGCAAGATCGAGATGATGACAAAGCCAAGGATACCCATCCAGGTCGTGGGGCCCTCCATCTTGGTGCCAGGAATGCAGTTGCCCTCGAGATCCTTTGTGCAGCCGACAAGAGTGACGAGCGTGGCATCATCCTTACCGATCAGACCGATACCAGCCGAGGACTGCATGCCAATGAAGCACAGATACAGACCAATACCGGCACCCGTGGCAATCTTGATCGACTGGGGGATCAGACGGGCGAGCCACTGACGAATACCAAAGAGCGAAAGCAGGACAAAGAGGATACCTTCAATGAAGACGGCAGCCAGAGCGGTGTTAAACTTGGTCTTACCGGTGCCGTGGAAACCGACGACCGTGTAAGCAAAGTAAGCGTTCAAACCCATACCAGGGGCAAGGCCAATAGGGAGGTTGGCAAAGACACCGATGAGAAGTGTCGAGATACAGGCAATGGCCGCTGTGGCGGTGATCAGATCGAGCTTGAGCTCGCTCAAGCACTGTTGGTAATTGGGCTCGACCTTGCAGATAGGATCATCAGGGGTTCCGTTGCATACGCAGTTTCCACCAGAGTCGGAAACAATCAAGGCATTGACCGAGATAATGTAAGCCTATTCACCATGATGAACCCAGCATAAGCAAGAAAAGGTGGGATAGGTGAAGGGGGATTCGCAAGAGGAGAGGTTGTTGGGTGCGGCGGAGAATAAAATGAAATGAACAAGGAAGGGGAAGGACAAAAGCACCATGCGAGAGATAATCAACATTAGGGTCAACGCGAACAGAGCGAAGAATGCATGGCGCGGGAGAGCGGTATTGGAAAGAAAAGGGAAGGACAGGGTAGAGAGAGGGAGGGGAAAGGAGACAGGGGGATAGGACATAGGCAATTCGGCAACACAAAGCAAATCATTTGTGAGCCAACGCAAGGACGGCGGACAGAGAAAAAGATACGACGGGGTTTGTCATGGTTCGTAGCCGATTTAGGCAAGAGCGAAATGTCCGTTCAAAGTGTGGGGGTGCGCCATTGAGAGGTTGTACAGTGACGATATCAGTGAGCATTGAGAAACAAAGCCAGGGGATAGTCAAGGAAGGGGATGGGAGAAGAGGAATGGGAGGGGGTGGTTGAGTGAGCGAGATGGAGGAGGAAAAGGATCAGAAACAAAGGACAGTTGGAGTTAGTCATCTGCGAAATGTTGTTGTTTCTCTCGTTTCATTTTTCTTCATAATTCAACGACAGGCTGTCCTACCATAGTGACAAAAGTCGTCAGACCAGCACGCAACTCGGTCGTAAACTTGGAGCCGATACGCTCGCGTCTGGCACCAGAGCCGTCCAGACGGAAGTAGCGGCCAACAGCCGAATGTGCAACGCTCTTGTTGAGTCTCTCAAACATGATGAAGAATATCTAGCTGACTGCTTGGTTATTTGTTCTTAACAGGCAGAAAGGGGGGGAGCACCGAGGAAGGAAGGAAGGAAAGGACGGAAGAAGGGGGACAACTGGATGAGGTGCTTCAGTTGGAGCTCAACCAGATGTAATTCACGTAGAGGGAAGGGACCTCTTAGGGGAGGGGATGGTGGAGAATGGAAAGGAAAGGACGAGGTGCAGAGACAAGAAGAAAGAGAAAAAAGAAATGTGCGACCGAAGAGGTGGATAATAACAAGACGACGACGACAGTCCAACCAAAGAGCAGCTGGGCGGGGCTTGTGGCAATAAAGTCAAAACCGAAGTCCTTCGAGGAGGATAAAAGGTCAGTTTCGAGCCAGCAGGCCAATGTTTTTTTATTTGGTTGAGGGCAAAAGTAGCGGACAAGGAATCCAAGAAAAAAAAGTACCTTAATTCTCTTGTCCACTTTTATATAAAAGCAGAGTTAAGAATGACTCGACTGAATTGCGCAGGCTTTCATTCATTGGTTTTAGCGCGCTGCACAAGAGCAGAGCGAGATTCTTTTGCAGTGGTAGGTCGGTCAGCCTGAAGTGTGTTTGTACACTTTCTTCTACCACCTCTTCTTGCCTGAAGGAAAGAAGGAGCTTTTTTTTTGAAGACCCCATCCACACACAACAAACAACAAAAACTCTAACAATTCTCTGTCTCCTGTTGTTGTTCCTTGTGCATTTCTAGGATTTCATCCTCTCTTCTTGTTCTGTTGATCGTCTCTCCCCCGTGTGCACAATGGGAGTCGAGAAAAAAAAACTGGGTCCCTCCCTTCCTTGTACTTTGTTCACACGACAAAGGGAGAAGTGGATGGACGTATTAGCTGTGTGCGTTGTTTTCTGACTTATCAACAGTGCAATCTCGTACGTCTGTCTGCCTGTCGATATCAAACACATTTTTCTCAACGTGGGGATGAAACATAGGCAATCGACAAACAGATGGTTACCTACTCAAGTACAATGACAAAAAAGTGGGTTCTTTGTTGCACACTTCCTCTTCCCTACCCCTTCCGTCAGCAACTCAGCAACTTTTAGCAAAACCTGTGATACTCTTCAACAACAACGGTAGGCCTAGTTGGAGGCGGATAGACGACATGTTTATCCCGCTTACCAGTTACCATCCGCGCCTTGGTTGTTTTCCATCAGCTACTCTCTGGGTAAGCTTATCAATCAGTGCATGCGAAAAATGCAGTTTTATTCGCAGCGGCGGTATGAGAGCAGCTACGGCTACCTAATGAAGAATGTAGAAGTAAGACCCCGTAGAAGCATAGAAGTTTGGCATGTAGATAAGTGTTGAGCCGATAGCAAGTGGCGCAAAATGGAACATAGCTATTAAAATCTGCATGCATCTATGCTTGGGGCAAAGGGGCAAATAGCCTGCTGGTGGGAAACCTTTAGCTTAGCTTAGCCTTATTGGTTAAAAGGACTGGTACTTTTTACCAAAAAAAACCAGCTCTTAGAGATACCTACTATCCGACAGTGGACGTTTTTAAAATATATTCCCATGGCATGTATCGGCATCCTAAAGCAAGTGATTCTGGCTCAAAAATACTGGTTGTGTCTCCTTCGATGTATCAGAGAATGTGAGAACGAAAGACACGTAGAAGATTTCGCTCTTTCCTACATACTCATATCTAATGCAGGCTTTCTTCAGTGTACCCACCCTTTGCCAAGTGGAAGCGAACAAGCTTTGTCTTTTGAAAAAAAAGCTCTCTCTTCATTCCCGTGGTAAATTTCCTCTTCTTATCCATATTTTCCTCCTCTCTCTTCAACAGTCATAAGATAAATGGAGAAAGAGATATACCTTCATCAACCTAGTCTTTCATCCTCCCAAAATAGCCTCCGGAATAGCTCACACGACAGTGGGGCGCCGTCGCCTTTAGTGATAGTAAACCACGTATTTGTTTCCGCAACTCAACAAGTTAACGAAGCGCCAGAATTAAAAAAAAATCAGCTTCCATTCTACAGGATGCCACGCAGCACATCCCGATTTAATGAAAAAAATAAACAAGCTAGATACTGTTCTCAAAGTCATCATCAAAACAAAGCAAGGTTGTGAAAGATCGGTTCATGAAGAATCTTCATTACACTCTATTTGTGTGTGTTAGCTCCTCCTCCCCTCT
Organism: Actinomortierella wolfii; assembly: GCA_016098105.1. NCBI lineage: Eukaryota > Fungi > Mortierellomycota > Mortierellomycetes > Mortierellales > Mortierellaceae > Actinomortierella > Actinomortierella wolfii. The sequence continues at coordinate 14,513 of JAAAIY010000219.1, forward strand.
CTCCTTTTCTTGATGAAGGACGGCTCTTTCATCCTTTTGTTTATTTGCAAATTAAATAAGAGCTCTCTGGCTGTTCAACGTAGTACGATATGAACAAGTATGACAAAAAGGACGTTGTACGACCATGCTCGGGAGGAAAAGGAGATTTCTCCCGTAATTTTTATGCTGTCGCTCATCTTGACAGGCTGAAGGCACAATCTTCGGGATAGCATTGGGTTGCTATGCTCTTAACCAATCGTAGCCTTCTTCTCTTCCGTCTCTGCTTTATGTCCAACTAAAAAAACCGTCATTGCCTAAAAAGATTTTTTTGATAGACTGGGAGAACGAGTTTTGCTGCATAGCCTTTTTGCGATTTCGGCTATGGGCATGTGTATATGCGAGAAAAAAAGTATGTTGCTTGGAGGAGTGCTTATCCTCTTTCAGAGTTGGAACTCCTTCATACCCTCTTGCTCTTGGGATCCCTCTCCCCGTTATAGAAATTCACGCTCAAAAGCAAAAATCCGGGGTCGATAAAAAAGAGAATTCAAAGCCAGCTGCCCCTCCCCTCCCCCGCTAGGACGATGCAAGTTAAGGTGCTGATACTACGTACCAGCGGGTATAGAAAGCCGAGTGCAGGATCAGGTACCTCCAACTCATTCTCCGACAAATTCAACCAGCTCATCGAGAGCTGCAGATAAGAAATTCTGTCAAGTCACCATATGGACTCCGTCGTTTTTCCATGCCAATGAAGAGTATCTTTTTGGCGCTTTTCCCATGAGCTAATGGTAACCGAGAAAACTGATGGACGATTAGTTGAATTCCGATCGAGGTTAGTTGTCTTTCTTTTTCTGCTCTAAGAATATTCTCTTCAATATGCGGTGCTAGCTTTAGACTCTCCAGCCTTCTTCGATCTATATTTCGCTAGGTGTACATACCAAATGGAAGCTGCCTTCTTTTTTTTTTTTTTTTTTCTTGCCCGCTTTTTTTCAGACAGGATCCAAGCGTCAGAAAACAGATAGTGCGCATAGTGCCGACAACAGAGAAAACATTATTGCGCACTGCAGTGTAGAAAGGAAGAGGATGCAAAGTGGATCAACACATACAGGACAATATAACTTCTTGCACAATAAGACACGTATGCTGTGTTTACTACATAGATCGGACGTCTTGTTTCCTCGTGGATGTTGTGTGAACGTATTGTTCTTTTTGTTCTTTCAAACAGCGATCAGCATGCAAACACTTTGCAAAACGGAAAGATAGGGCATGTCGCATTCTTTCACCAATGTTGGATCTCTACTTGTGCTACTGCAATAGGAAAGAGTGCGGGTAATATTGAGGGGAGAGGGAGGAAAAGCTGATAGGAGAGCCCTATATACAAAAGTGAGTATGTATACTGGCATGGGCCAACATAAAATTTTACTGTTACCCCGCATTTTAGATAGACCCCACCTTCTTTGTTTGCCCTATAAACATTGTCTCCTCTCCCTCTTCTTTTGATAGAAAACCGTTCAACATGTGGATAAGAGAATCGAAAACCACACACATGCACACGCACATGACCCACTCTTGAAACGTAACAAGAGGAAAGAGAAAAAAAAACATTAGCTTTAGGTGGAGAGAGGGTAATTCTCGGAAATGAGTGCAAAGCGCAATAATTATGCCGAAGAGGAGGAATAAGGCCGAAATATTGGATGATGGACCAAACGACTGTAAGGCATTGTTTCCTTTGAAGAAATGCCCGCTTTTGCTGATTCCCTTGTGACATGCCAGGACATTGGTCCAAAGGTCAAAAACAAAGTGGTAGGCATAGTTCTATGATGGGATAAACAGCGGCTCTAGAGGCGCCGGAAAACTCTTGTCACACAGTACCCCACAAAATTCGTCATGCCAACAATGAGGAAGAAAAAAAAGAGTAGATGGCGAGGGTTTCCTCTTTTCTCGTGACAACTCTTTGACCAATAAGGGGTTGTGTTTTCTTTTTCTTTTATACATGTACTTTTTATTCATCTAGATCACTCTAGGATGGCGTGGGGATTATTTTGTGTGGTCGTCGCGTCGTAGAAACCATAGTTTGGACGCGCCACAACTGCATGTGGTGATTTACTTGTCGTGGAGGCTGTCGAGGCACGAAGATCTACCATAGCATTGCGTTCAAATTGATGACCTGCCACGGGCTGTTGTTGTATCTGCTGCTGTTGCTGTTGCTGTTGCTGCCATGACGGCTGTGCTATCGGAGGCATGACCAACTGTTGAGCTGATGAGGCTACAACAGTAGTACCACTCAGTGATGGCGTTGGTGAAGAAACTGTGACCGTTGGGGATGATGACCCTAATGTTGATGGAGATGGGAAGTATTGAACAGGCGACTGCACAGCCGTTGAGGAGGCTATTGTTGTCGGTGTGTCTGCCCCATTCAGGACCTGGAGTTCATGTTCATGCAAGAGCTGAGGTGCGCCTATAGTTGTCGGTCGAGAGACAGCTGAAGATAGTGGCGGTGCAGTAAATGAGTGATGGTTATGAGGGTGGTGATAAACATCGCCCGCCATGGCATGTTGCTGATGGAAGTGCTGCGGCTGCCCATCATCATTAGCATCCACGGCTGTCGTCAGAGCCTTGGTCTCTCGACCATCGCCTCCCGCCTCATATGAAGGCGATGTGAGCCGTGATCCATTGCCGTGGCTGTGATGGCGGCGGCGACGGCGCCTGTAAATGGCCACAGCAATGATGCCTGCTAGTACGACGACGACAGCTGCTACAGACGCGCCAATGACGACTCCATTATTCCCAGACTTGCTTTCGTCTTTAGAGCCATTACCACCCGGAGGGGCACTGGATCTATAGCTTTCTGGAGGCACGTATTCATCGACCCATCTGTCAGAGGTGATATTGTATATCTATTGTGCATGGTGTTTTTGGGTTACCAAAAGAGGATGTATATATGAACAAATAAAACAAACAAGCAAAAAAAAATGAGCATCAGGACATCTATTTCATCTATTGCATCCCTTTTTTTTGTTGCATATTTGTCGTCTTGAAAAAAAGGGAGGGAAAAAGACTTACCCTTACTGGCAGTGTGGGTGCACGCACACCAACAACGTTCTGTTCATTCTGTCCTCCCCAAGTGATAAATAAGTTACCAGCAATAGCACAATTGTGATACATGCGAGCCTCTCCAAGAGCACCTTCCTTCCATCCCATGGTCTTCAGGTCCAAGATATGAAGCGTCCCTGTGTAAGGCCGGCCTCCATAAATGATCATGAAGGTACCATCGTCCGCTAAGAAGGAAAAGACAAAAAAAAAGAATTCTGATTAAGCATTGGAGGTACGACTTGCATACTTGAACCCTGTTTTCGAAAAAGCATAAAAAAAACTTTACAAATGGCAGCACAATGGTCGGCTCGAGAGGCTGGAAGAACAGTCCCTGGGCTTTTCTATTCATGTCAATCGAAAGTGCAACAATAATGAGAAAAAAAAAACGTTCCGTCCCCGCAACACACGGTGTTTTTCTCTCTGTCTCCTTTCATCCCCTTCCCTCCTCTGAATTAATTTCTTTTTTTTCTCTCTCTCTCTTACCAATGAAGTATAGGTGTTCCTAGCAGGATCATATGCGGTTACATTTTCCGCCCGTCCAAAAGAACCGTAGCCACCATAAAAGATAATAGCTTTAAGGTATGACGACCAAACACCCGTATTGTACTGGCGGCCATAAAACACATTGTCTGGGTCGGCTATCGGGATAGTACGAAGGGTTCCAGTTTGAAACTCATAAATGTCCATTAACGAATAGTCGGGTTGCTGCGCCCCACGCGGCACGTACACAGCGTTATTAATCGGGTCTGTGATGGCAATAAGTCCATCTCGGTTCGGATCTTGGACTTGAATATTGGGTATGGTGGTCCATTGATCCTTTTCGACCGAGTATTGCCACATGTAAGGTATGGATGGGTTGTTGCCAGTCGGGCCTCCTGAACGGAAGGTCACTAATGTTTTTTCATCACTGGAAAACGCTGCTGGGAACATGGCACTGCTCGGCCCGTTCGCTAGACGCTGCCAGGCTGGGCTTGTGCTCTTCCAGCTGACACTGAGATCGAGTCGATAGAACTGGTTCGTCGTTTGAAATGCTGCCGAGTCCACATATCCGCCACAGAAATACAGTGCCGTTCGTGTTCGTGCCATAGCAGCCCCTCCAACGTTCGTCGGAGGGATGGTAGAATTTTGTGCTACAACGGTTGGGATTCCACTGTAATAATACACTAGGAGGAATTTGATGTAAAATCGAAGGAATGGTGGCCACTGTGCGGATGTCATGGGTTGCATTGAGAATGAACAAGGATGAGAAATTCTCCCCATGCAAAAAAGATGTATGTATGTTGGAGGAGCAAAGGACAGAGAGGATAGGGGAAACAGGACCAGGGATCTTTTTTAATGCATGGGTGCATACAAAGAAAACCAACGAGAGCACCACAAAAAAGATGGTACGAGAAGAGCAAAATAGACTGAAGGCGGTGCATCCAGTCAAATTTTGTTTATACAGCATTCTTCCCTAGGAAAAGAATGTAGCATTTGGTTTGGGTACACAGCCTCGACCATGTCGGACGATAAACGTTGTTTTTTGACAAATGGATAGGTAAGCACAAGCTCGCACACTTCGGTGACCACAATGCCACAGCTAATGATGTACACAAGTGCTGCGCAGAGCCGGATGCTTTACTTTAGTAGGTGTAGCTCACCTCTTGCTCTCACTATTAAAAGATGCGTGCGCTCCTCCATCCATGGGTCATTGCGCGACGTTGGAGGACTTGCTCGCCCCAGGGGAAGGCGCGTAGTGTGTCTCGAGAAATTCGCGGTCGAATCAGAGATGAAGAAGCTGAAGAAGAAGAAGAAGCTAAGCCACCATTTGAGTGGCTTGTAGCAAGATTCGTCACAGAAGAGCCCACAGGAAACACTGTGCTGGTAACGGTCATGGTGGATGCTGGTGACCCTTGAGAGATTCCCAGAGAGTTATATGTTTGTGATGAGGTTCCAACATGATATTCTGACTGTGTTTCTTGTTGTGGCGGTGACGCGGATTGATTCCATGTCTGCTCCTGTTGTGTTGTTTGTTGCTCAAATGGTTGCTGAGAAGGCTGTGGCCGCGTTGTCTGCCAAGGCTTTTCATCCTCTGGAACTTCAAGGATCAGCCGCTTCAGTTTCTGACAGCCGCGTCCAACAGCGCAGATGCCACGCTCAGTGATGGCCCAGCAGGCTGTAATATCAAGCTCTATTAAACCTGGTGACCGCGTGGCGAGGCTCATCATGGCGCGATCTGTGAGTTCGGAGCAGTTGGCCACATGCAGGATCTCGAGATTGGAAAGACGTTCAATCAGTTCGTCTGTGACTCCCTGACACCCCGAGAACCGACAGTCGACCAGCCCAGCCGCAGCAGTAATTGTTGTTGCTATCGTTGTCGTCAGAGTGTTCAAAGGTGGTAGCATTGTACAAGACGAAGGATCCACATATGAAGATAGAGAAGGCTCTGTCGTTGAAGCCACTAACGTCCAGTCGCGCTGACACCATACAGCCAGAGACATGAGACCTGGATCACCTCCCGTGACATGGATAGCATTTGAGAAATCAACACGACGTAGCGTTCGTGATAATAAATGGGCCATTTGGCTGACAACCTTGTCTGTTACGCGAATGCCACCACCTAACCGCACCGTCTCAAGTTGCGAACAGTGTTGGACAATGGCTGACATGCCCTTGTCTGTGATCTGCCGACAGCTCTGCAGCTCGAGCCATCGTAAGTGGCGACAAAGCATCGCTGAAGAGGCAATACTCAGTAAGGTGTCATCCGATAGTTGCTTCGGTGCCGAGATGATCAATGTCGTCAAGAAGGGTGTGTGCGCGATCAGTGATGTGAGTAGACGGTCCGAGACAAGATAGTGTAGCTGTGAAAAGTCCAGAATTCGAATGTAGTGCGCGTACCGAGGCACTCCACCAAGGATGGCTGCCAGCCATAGATCTTGTTGCTCTTCGTCGTCCAAGCTGTGTCGCCGTCGCCCATTCTTGAAGCCGTTGTGATTGTGTTCAGGCGACCATGGAGCAGTAACCTTAGTAGTAGAAGTTGCAATAGAGGAGGAGGATGGGATATGAGAGTCATGGTGGTGACTTGATGAGGCTATCGTGAGCCGATCGAGCGTGGGAAACCGGTACAAGTATGAAGTAGTTGAGGATGAGCAGGACGACGATGTGAATTGCGAAGAAAGTCTCCGATACGCGAGAGGCGGGCTTTCGTCGGGCGACAGAGGTGGAGAAGTGAGTGGGTATGCGGTGGTTGTTGTTGCCGTCTTTGAGCCACACTTTTCACTTCCGTGATCACTCTCATCCTCCTTCCGAACACCACCACCACCACCGGCATTTGCCTCGCCACGTTCACAAAGCGGCAATGGACAGGTGCTGAGGTGCTGGAGGAGCTTTGTCCACGAAACATAGTAAATCATGAAGGGTGCATGCCATAACTTTGGCAGTACTCTCTTGGACCATCGTCGCGACAGTACAGTGCACTCAAATAGCGTAGGGATTGGTAAAAATGACAAAACATGATCAATAATCTCGGGTGGAAGTACATCAAATACATCCTTGCGAGATGTGGCTGATACAGTCGTGTCATTGTTTCTCTCGGGTGTTGTTGGCGTGTGTTCCGTTAGGTTTGATAGGTCGAGCACTGACGCCGAGGCTTCAAGAAGCTGTGTATTCTGTTCATTGCGAGGAAGGGGATTCTCATCTAGACGGATAACAGCGAACGATTGTGTAAGCAGGAGTGGACTTGTCTCTTCGGGGTTCTGATCGCTCGCCTCTCGCTGATGTTGATCCATGGTTGAGCTGGAAGTGCGAGGAGAGCGAGCAAGACAGAGTGTGTGTGTATGTGTGGGTGTTATGTGTGCGAACGTATGAAATGTGGAGGAAAGGGTGAGAAAGGGCGAAACGAAAACCGAAACCTGGGAGTGGGGGAGGAGAGGAAGACTGACACCCGCGCGGTTGCGTGCTTTTATCAGGTCGAACTATTACAACCGTTGACGTTGGAATCTAAGCGAGTTTCACAGGAAAAAATCACACACACACCATGCAAAGTACGGCAAGATAGTCTTATTTTTATTCATTTTGCCGTGGTCTGTACAGCATGGGAAACTGCTGCATGAGGGATAGGGCATACCCATGTAAAGTCACCTGGAAGACCCATGATAATGCCATTTTCACTTGATCCTCCAAAGATATTCTGTACTGTCTTGTGTTCCTCGTCTGGCTTGTCTGGTACATCTTCAATCATAACCTCGTCGACTTGGAAAACTATAAAAGAGACATAAGAAAAAAAAAGATCATTAGCCCGCAGTTTATGGGCCAAGAGAGTTACTCTCTCCACACATGAATGACAGAACTGAAACATCCTTCTCTTGAGAAAGGGGGGTGTATTGGTACACTATTATCGATACATACCAGCTCGAGTACTACTCGACTGTGACAACCTATCAGTCTCCTCACTCCTCTTTCGAGTCATGAATTGAACCCATTGTCCGTTATGAAGGTCATGGACCGTATCAACGGCCATGTTACCCTTGCTTGGATCGCCACCTGTGATCTTGAATAGCTTGGTCTCCTTGGCCGTCTATACAGTCGTTTTAGAAAGAGGAAAATTTAAACCTTTTTAACTCGACGACCTATTTTATTTTTCTTGATCCCAAAGAGCATCACGAAAATTGCCAGCCTTTGTTCAAAAATTACCATATCTACATCTTGTCCATCAGACTTGACAGGTCCTGTGGCAATATAAAACTCGTCTGTCTTTTGTAGGTTGCGTCCTTCAAGATGCTCAAGCAATGCACGCGTCGGATTCATGTTCTGGGCATCCAATCCCAAGATGATGTTACCTCGACAGCGCGTGATGGACATGGGTTGTGACAGAATTTCAAGCGGCGGTGACAGTAAGCTTGTGGTCAATGACTCTGAAGACGAGTCTAAGGATATATGGCTACCATTCTTGCTATTGTCACTCTCACCAGCGGGCTGAGGTGACGAGGACACAATGGAAAGACCGAGGACGCCATCGCGAACGAGCTGACCATCGTAAAACATGGTGTGCATCTCACCCGTGATGAACGGTGTCGAGCTCACGATCAGGCCGGCCTTTCTAGCCTGTGGCAGCACCTCGTCCAGGGCATCCAAGAACTGGTGCACCTCGGGATCAGACAGTACCAGGATTTGTTGATCATGGCGACTAGCAGGAGGAATAGTCGATGTCGATCCATTATTGGCGTCAGTCGTCGATTGGCTATCATGTTGCTGTTGTGACATCTCCACATGCCGAGCTACGGCCAATGGGAGCTCGACCTGGTTGCGACTAATAGAGATGCTCTTGAAGGCATCCCATGCATCGGGCGTGTCGAGTCGCTCGCGCTCTTCGATGTCAATCGTACGAGCCCATCGTCCGACCGACTTTTCCTTCAACCGTTTGCGCTTATAGCTCGATCCTTGTAGTACAAATGGTACCACGGTCGTTGGTGATGATGGCGACGCGGTACTTGTCCACGTCATGGCAGACACACCGTGGCCTGACGCTGTTGGTACGCGGTTGACGACTGCTGCCAAGATTGTTGTCGATTCGCGGATCGATGCTGGTACCAGTGATGGTAGTTTGAGCAGCTGCTCACCGTCATAAGACCGCGAGGCGAGGACCACAGCCACATTCTTTGTTCCTTTTGTGGTGGTGGTGGTGGTCGTGTTGGAAGAGGGAAGGTGGTGCAGGACATTGTTAAGAGCCTTGGACAGATCAGTGTGATTATCAGTGGTCATTGTCCACAGTGCCCTTGAGCGCTGTTTTGATACCAGATCAGCCGATAGCCGAGGCAGGCGAAGTAAAGAGCGTGTCAACATTGGAATGGAAGATGAGAGGAATGGGGTGGCATGCAAATGCAATGCAATGCTGATCGTTCGGAGAGGCGTGTGCGAAGCTTTTTTTTTGCCCAGGAACGTTTTGTCCGAAGAGCGGACTGTCTTTTGAGTGAGAATGGGGACAGGGAAGTTTTTTAAGAACTTTGTGAACCACAGCAAGCGAGCTTCTTCAACACTTATTGTTCACCCGCTCAATCCATGGCAGCCATCAATGGAGGCACAGGTGCCGTCTCACAGGAGGCCAAGGTCGACACCATGAACCTGGAATGGCGTTTCCAGGAATGGCTGATTGTAAGCAGCGTGCAGAAAGAGAAAAGGAGAAGAAGAAAACACGACACAAAGATGGAGGGAGTGGGAGACCTCCATCTTTAAGCAACCATGCAGCATCACACAAAAATGGAGTTCATGTTTTCTGGTGCTGATCAGCCATGTATCATGCTGTTCTTGTCTAGGGTATGGGCGGCCTCACGCCAGACAATGTACTTGACTACTTTGCACTGTCTCCATTCTGGGACCCATCATGCAACAATGCCGTGCTCAAGATGCAGACCCAGTTCAACAACCTCGGCGAAATGAAGCAAAAGCTGTCTGAAATGACTGGTATTGAATTTGCCGTCGTTCATGAACGTTTCCCAGCTCTGTTTATCATCCAGAAGCAACGACGACGCGGTCCACGCGATGGTATGTTGTGTATCATCTTTTGTCATTTTAGGCAGACAAGCAAACGAACATGTGAACTTATCTGTTGACATTTTTTTAATAACGATAGTCGTTCCATTAGCCGTTTATTATGTTCTTCATGGGAATGTGTATCAATGTCCTGACCTGTACACTGTCCTCGCCAATCGCATGGTACGGTCGATAACTCTGCATCTTTATTGACTGGCATGTGTGCATGGATCTACTACAAGATACTGGCTCATAATTTTCCTCCATATCACTCATTCAAACATCTATTTTCTTTCAATTCAGCTGACAAGTCTGCAGAACGTGGAGAGCGCATTCAATGACGCGCGTAAGCTCACTGACTTTCACCCTTCGGCCGGCTATCGATGGAAGGCTTCGATGGATGAGGATGATAGTTCAAGAACTACCTCTCTGGCGTCTTCGGCAGCGCAGGCTTCAATTGCAGGAGCAGGAGCAGCAAACGGATCTACTTCAACTTCGGTAGTCGCTCCTACCTTACAAGAGTCTCAGGAATATCGTATCGCTGTCGACCGTGCATTGAAAAACCTGGATCTGCGTGCCCAACAGGCCCAGAAGCAGTCTTTGATGCAGGCAAACAATGCTGCGGCGGCAGCAGCAGCAGCGGCAGCAGCGGGTCATCGTCCTGGCACTGCAGGCGCTGGAGGCGACAAGATCAAGCAGGAGCCTGGAGCCTCGTCATCAACAAAGGCGGCTGCCAAGGCAGCCAGCAAGCGACGAAAAAAGAGCGAGGAGGCGTCTCTTGCTGCTGGAGGCCCATCGATGGGTGCAGGCGGCGTCGATCTCTCCACCCAACCAACTCAAGGACGACCGCCGGGATCAGGAGCTGCTCAAAGTTCTGCCAACCCCAAGCGGAGGAAAAAGACCAAGCCTCCAGCGGCCTAGTCAGATTTAATCAAAAGACTTATCACCCACCACTGCTACCTCCTTTATCACCCAACTGTACTATTGTTCTTTCTATCTTCAAAAATATCATGTATTTGCTCTTACTCTCATTTATAGCCCATCTCACGCCTTTTTTCTTCTGGAAAAGGGAGGTTGGCTTGTTGAACTTTTGGAATTCTTTGCGAGTTTTTTTTTTGGGATTTATTGGCAGTGCAATGAAACTTCGCTCAATATAATGACAGGGAAATATGTGTGCTCCTTCCTTTCCACCTCTTTGTGCAAGAATGTTATTTTTTACTTGCCAGACTTCTTCTTTTTCTTCTTGTTCTTCTTCTTGTTACCACTTCCGCTCGAGCCGGCTGTGGCATTGGTGTTGATAGACGCGGCCGATTCAGAGTGTTGGAGCAATGGCGTACTTTCAGACGTCGAGTCTGTCGTTTCGGCCGTGCTATTTGTGGCCACCACAGCATCTGTCGCCACAGGGGTAGTAGCAACAACCTCTGCAGTCTCCTTTGGGCTACTGCTATCCTGAGCAGCAGTTGTTACCGTAGCGACGGTATTCATCGAGTCGTCCTTCGTTGTTGCCGAAGTCGTAATTGGATAGGCACCGTTACTCTCTGGTACATCAATGACCACGGCCCTCTCCTTCTCGACCGCGCCATCCTCCTTTGGGATCACAGCCGTCACCACCGCCGACGAGATATCTTCAGGCGACGAATTCTCTGGCAAGCCACGAACAGACACCTGCGTGTTGGTTGTAGGGTCGACCTGTACTTCTACGGCAGCAGCATCCGCCGGATCAAACTTTGCACCCGCACCATCGGCCGCCTGTGGGCTACGCGAGCGGGCCGGAGAGATGGGCTGTATCTTCACATGGTCATCAAAGTGCACCAGCGTCTCGTGATGGTGGTGCGGAGGCTGGACACCATTTCCATTTTGTTGTTTGTTGCACGATTCTGGACTCATGGGATACTGACGCTCGGCAGGAGTTGCTGTTTCCGTCGTTGGCGTGCGTGGCGTCTCCACAGTTACCTCGGGCTTCTTGTGGTCGTCCACGACATCATTCTTCGGGAATGAACCCCGAGAGTCCTTCTTCGACAGCATTGTGTTGGCCGTATTTCTCCGGCTCAGAATGGTCTTACCACTGCCTGTCGATTTGTAGCCACCGTCCGGACCACCCAAGCCAGAAGAACGACGCTCCAGCGACGTGCCCAGCAAAGGCGTCGACGAGCTCAGAGCAGGCGACTGGAGCAGTGTCTTCAGGCTGCGAATCATATTGGCGTTCTTAGTCGGCCGACGGACGACACGGATCTTGTTGTGCACATCGACATAGACGTCCGACTCGTCCACAATTTCCTCACCCAGCAGCTCCTCAATCACATCTTCCAGTGTAATCACACCAATTGGGACACCAAAGCCATTTGGCTCCGACGTGACCAATGCCATGTGGCTACGTCCTTCCTGGAAAAAGTTGAGGATATCGAGACAGCTAGTGTTTGGCGCCGCCTGTGGCAACGAGTTGATCGTGAACTCGCGCACGGGGACGTGGTCCTCTGGGTCGTACGTGATCAGGCGCTTCACCAACAACATGCCAATAAAGTTTTGCTCGTCGTCATGGCGGTAAATCGGGATACGAGAGTAACCTGCGTTGACAATCTCCTCCATCAAGGCTTCGTCCAAGATGGCATCTTCGCTCAACGTAAACACGTCCTCAAGAGGCGTCATGACCATCGAGACCGGCTTGTCTTTCAAGTCCAACACCGAGGCAATGATGGTGACCTCGTCATCAGTCAAATCACCAATGCCACCCAACTGATGCAGTGACACCAGGGTCTTGAGCTCTGCCTTCTTGTATGTCGTACCATGGTGGACACCCAGACAAGCATCCAACAGCATGGCAATAGGATAGGAGACAGGAGACGTAATGTACATGAAAATAAGCATTGGCCTAGAGAAGGAGAAGGGAGGGGTGGGACGGTAGGAGACGGCGTTGATCAGCGACACATCCATACTATGAATATCTGAATACCAATATACCAAGATGTTTCAGTGTCCGATGTGTGTAAGAACTGATAGCTTACTTGGCGCAGAACGATCCAATGGCAAGGCCATAGCGAGCACAAACAGCCTGAGGAATAATCCTATGGGATGTGGTTGAAGGATATAGCAGACATGGTTACTTTACAACTGCAGATACAAGCATACTGTTTGTGCCCTTTTTCTTTTCCCGATTGCTTTTCTCCAGGGTTCGAAGTGGTCGACCCCTGCATAGCTCTTCTCCCCTCTTGTTCCCTTTTCTATTCCTCGGCTGACCATCCTTTTTGGGAGTAATGCGTTCTATGCGTGGTCCATCTCCTCGGCACAATTTTGATCCTTCAAACTCTGCACAAAAAAACCCGAACTATCTCATTTAGAAGAAAAAAATACGTATCCAAATGACACAAAGTAGAGAGAGAAAATCACAAACTTACTCGCCAAAAATGACAATCAATATTGTCGAGATCACAATGGCAAGGATACCGCCACCGAGCTCAGAGTCCAAGACGACAGGCAACGTTTCGTTGACAATGACATTGCCGACCAGCAGGGTGACTATTCGGAGAAAAAGAGACAGCGGCGGCATGCGTTGAAAGACAAAGAGAAACCAAAGCAGGAGAGACATGAAAAAATAGATAACCTGAAGGTTAATAGATGGCGTAACACTTCAGTCACAACATCAATGGCCCAAGGTGTCAAGCGATTCTACCAACCCAAGGGGTTAGGTTGACATCTCTTCGGCGACAAGAAAACACAAGGGCGCTCAAAAGAACTAACCTAGAACCCAATGCTTGCCACGCGACAACAGGTTGTACACTTTTTCGGCATGAACTTGCTCCTCTGGAGTACCAGAGACCATGAGGACCTGCAGATTTGTCTCATCCAAGCCCATCAGTCCCAACGTGAGACCTAAGTGAGAAGGAACCAGAATGTTAGAATCATTGTCCAACGATAATCCCGAACCATCTTTTGGATTTCCTTCAAAAAAATATGGTTGTTGGTTGTTCTTTTTGATAGTGTGTGAACGGTCCACAGGGACATGTATCAGGGCAATGTAAAAAAGAACAAACAAAAAAAGGGGGCGAGGAGGGACAAAGAATGCCAGGACTAACATGCTTGGATTATTTGTCCCTTCCTGTTCACCCTCACAGTTATGCCCACACACACACATCGCACACATGCACATCCCCCAGATGGAAACTCCAAAGAAAAGAAAATACTCACCAGCAAAGATGCCTCCAATGGCCACAAGACCAACGATCATTGCCATCTTAATCCAGAAATCTGGCGATGATGCGTCTTCGCCTTCGTGTCCGCCTCCTTCAGACAAGGCGAAGAAAGCAGCAGGATCGACATTGTCGCAACCACTCTTCATACCGCTGCCGTGTTTTACCACCTTGAGTAGCTTAACAGTGAGCAGCATGATGATGAAGAAGAGCACGTAGATGATGATGCTCTTCAGGCCAAACGCTCGTTGCCGGAAAGTCTTTTGCTTACGCGACATCCCACAGGCACGACACACAGGCTGTGGTTGCGGTTGTTGAAGAGTCTGGTGCTGATACGAATAGTGCTCAGGCACCATGTCTTTCTCCATATGAATATGCACCTCTGCTGGGCGAGACCCATTGCTCTCATGCATGGTGAAGTGAGTCGATGGCGCTCTGGTGAATGGCAGGTCAAAGGAAGTGAGGAAAGAAGGAAGGAATTATGCACAAAGAGGGGGGAGATCAGATGCAAAGAACAAACAGCTGAATGAGGGATTTCTCAATGACGGAGTGCTCTCTTTCTCTCACTTTTGCTCGTTTGTTGCACCAAACGCAAACAAGTGAGGGTGTGTGTATCTGTGTGAGAGTGAGTGAGAGGCACAGAGAGGCTGAAGGGAAGATAGAAAAAGAGAGGGAGGGGAGAGTGAAAGAGAGAAAGAGAGGAGCAGTCGCACGGAGTTGCAATGGCTGGGCTGCAATCCCCAGCGAGCGGCGATGCACGTTGTTACAGTTCACGGGCTGAAAGGGGGTAGGTTGTGTGAGTGTGTTTAGGCAAGACTTATTTTGATGAGGCAAACAGAACAGAAAGTGCGATCTCTTCTTCCCCACTTTGAAAGAGCCACCAGACTGAAAAGCATTGACCTTGAGTGTCCATGTGACCCAATTGGTATGTTTCTGAGGCATGCCTCCACTATCGCCACAAACACCACAACCCGCACAGAGCCAAAAGGGACCTTCTTTTTTTGGTTCACTACAACAGTGCTTTGACACATCCACCGCGTATTTTGTTCCTACGCTGGGATTCAGTCTACTCATCACCATGGCTTGAGCTGTCCTAGTCGTGTCTGATCTCTCTCTTCTCTGATCCAATGATGGCAGAAGCATGTATTGTGTGGAAGAGGAAGAGAGATAATACGCCATCAGTTACTAGGCAGCACAAAATACTATCATGTGTGTTGCACAAGATGTTAGAAAGTCATTGGAATATTTCTATTCTTTCTACGATAATGACCCTGGTGTGCCACCAAGACGTTGGCCACCCGAGCCCCATTTATGTCCTGAAGAGCTTGAACCTGATCCCGATCCGCCACCCTTCTTGTTTTTACCACCACCTCCTCCTGATCCTCCTGAGCCGCTACCCTTGCCTTGGCTACCACCAGCACGTCCGGAGCTTTCACGCAGGCCTTGTACTCGTTGATTCAGCTTTTGCCGCAGTTCTTGACGGCTAGACTCTATGTTCCAACCCCGTTGATGTGTACTGCCACGATCGCGTGCCTCCATTCCTAGAATATGTGTCGAGTCTCGATGGTACTCTTGCTGTGATTGTTCCCGTGCACGTTGTGCACAACCATTTGGTGAATGTGTCTCTGGGTGTCTGAAAAAAAGTTCATAAACAAAAAGTATTGTCAGGATTTTGAAATTATCACTCTTCCGTTCTCTGTTCCATCGTATCAAGCGTTTTTTTTTATTCCCAACAAAAACTCTTAGAGCGTAACTTCTCCTGTTCACTGTAAAATATACTGTACCTGTGCTCCATGCAGAATATTTGGTGGCAAAATCGGCACTCGGCTTTCACGGCTGGGAGAAACTTTTTACAATAATGACACCGGTCCTGCTCTTGCTTGACTACAATGTCATTTTGCTGCGACGTGTTGTTGGTGGTGGTTGTCCGCGTCGTGCGTACCGTAGCTGTTCTGGACGCCATCTTGGATATATACTCTTTTTCTTATTACTCTTCAATATGGTCGCTGATAAAGATGATGATGCGTCTAGCGTTTCCTCGTGTCTCTTCCGGGCGGGAACAATTAAATCCGACTGCGGTCGATGAATGTCAATGCTTTGCGTGAACAATGCTAACATTAAGAATGCCATCTATTTAAGAGTTTCATAGCAAGAACAGTCACATATATAGTTTATAATGTCTATCCGGCATGAGAGTGTCGCTTCTTCTTACTAAATCCAAAGCCTCCTCCACTCCCACTGCTATTAGTGCTTCCTTCTTTACTACTATTAGTATCCTTGCTCGACGACAACACAAGTGAGAGCGGATTCAATAGGGACGATGACGACCCATTACTCGACCGTCCAATTGATCCAAACTTGGAGATCCCTGCCAAGCTACTATCCACCGTCCAGCTCTTGCTCATCTTTATTACCTCCGGTGATGGTTTGCTGGTCTTACTTGTGGGCGGCGTGGATGTTGTCGTAGAAGTCAATGTCGCCGTAGGAGAAGCTGCCGACGATGCCGCATTGTTCGGCAGTGATGTGCCAAGCTTCGACGTCGACGATGTTGGTGAAACGTCAAAGGAGGACGATGACGAAGGTCGTGATGAGGATGTTTGGGTGGTTGATGATGTATTAGGTGTTAGAGGGGTGCCTGGTGTACTATTGTAATGGGACTGGCTCGATACTGACGAAAAACTAATGCTGCTGCTGTTGCCACTGCCGGCGACCTTCCATTGTGTTGATTGACCTGACAGGTCACTACCATGCCCAAAATCATCACTGAGAAACCCTGATGATCGCCGCCGGAAAATCCCTTTGGTTTTGTTCTTTGACTTGTTAAGCTTGCGCTCTGGCCGCACCACCACCACTGGCACTGGCGAATGATGCAGACAGTATCGCGACACACTACCCAGCAAAAAGCCCTTTACAGGATTACGGCCTCGCGTTCCTACCACCAGCATGGCGGGCTTGTACATTGATATCTAAATCCCGCAAGATGAGATAAATAAAAGGTACGTAAAGTAAGTGTCTGATGACATACATCATTGCCCTCAAACAGTTGGGCGTTTTGTTTCTTTTCTTCTGTGGTCATGCACTGTTTTTTGTACTCTTGGCATACCATATGCTGGATGGTTTCCCGAACATTGCCGACCATACACTCGACAATGATGCTGATCTCCTTGCCAGGGTTCTTTTCACGGATAGAATTCATGATATTTTTTGCATCTAGACGTGCTGCCTGCTCCTGGCCTTGGAACGATGGGATACCCGACTTGGATACTATAGTCATCAGAAAAAGATAGGATGAAAAAGGCAAAAACAAATCGTCAGTATCACCAGTATTTCCAAGTAACAACATCAAAAAGTGTTCTACAACAAAAAAAACTTTTCTTTCTCTCTTCCTATCTCTATCCCTTTTTTTGCAGAAAATGGGATCTCGGTTCCCGCTGGTCCTTCACTGAGATTCGTGACTTAAATTTTTATCCGCCGCCCTTTTTTTGAAGCCGAGCTAAAAAGCTAAAAAACGGGGAAGGAGAGAGGGAGGGGGAGGTGGAGGGTTCCCTGCACCCTTGAGCTAAACTCAGTGAACCCCGTGCTCGCACGATTATTCGTTCCTTGCGTCGGTCATGCTTTGTTTGCACTTTTGTTGTTGCCCTTATCTGACGATGGCGGCAACTGTCCTCATCCAAATTGCAATGGCTCATTCATTCTCTTTTGTCCACCTCTTACGCCAGCTCTCGTCTGTCTCATGTCTCGTTTTTTTTTTTTTTTGGCGCACTTTATGAGGGGGGGGGAATCAAGGGAAGTAAAAAAAGAAAGAAAACGTGTCCCAGTCATGTATGCTTACGTGAATCTCGAAGTTCCAAAGGCACAACTCGAAGAGCGACAATCTAAAAAAGCAGTATGAACAAACAAAATCAGGATCACTGTAGATGAGTTGGATGTCCTGGACCATGGGCATTGTAGTTCGTCGCTCTGTTTAAGCCGAGTAAAAAGATAGTGATGGAAAAGGCTCTGTTCAGAGGTGTCTTGATTTTGTATCGCCATCTATTTTGTTGTCTTGCATTAATGCGCATTGCCGTTGCCTTGACATCTCGTTCTTTTTTTCCTTTCTTTCTTCCCTCTCTCCCCCCTTTTTTCTTATGTGATGTTGAAATGGTTCAAGTGGAGTAGAAAACAGAGCAGAGCGAAAATGGTGACGAATAGGAGAACCAAAAAAGGCGGAAGATTGAAACTCAATCTCGTCAACTCTTCAACAACTTTTGTAGCTATTACAAGTGTTGTATTAGTCCTCCACCTCCCCATTATTTTTTTGTTCTCTCTCTTCTGTGTCTTGGTAAAGTGGACTCTAGCAGAGTTGTATTGGTGTACACTTTTTCTTTTTCTTACCTCGTCGCCATCTTCAACCAAGTTCTCCATAAGATAGTGAAGAGCATGCGCGCTATAGTCATTCAGATCCGTTCCGACCAAGAACGTCCGTGTATGCTTGGTCCGCCGCCAACTCGGTGTCTTGGACTGTAGCGTAAACACATACTCGGATGTGTCATCGCAGCCAAAGGTATCAAAGCCGACACGGGAAACATATCCACTGCTGGAGAGCCGCTTCTTTTTTGTTGATGATGATGACGATGATAATGATGTTGTTGATGTTGTTGATGTTGTTGTTGTTGCTGTTATTGCTGACTCTGAAGTCGGTGTTGTAGAAGGGAGTGTAGCTGCTGAAGACGTGGCGGTGGTGGTGGCAGTAGAAGTAGAGTTTGAAGTAGAGTCGGTGGCGACAGGTGTCGGCGGCGGCGGAGATTGTTTGGGTACTGTTGTTCCAGTAAACATTGGGTTGCAATTACTTATAGCAAAAAATAACAATGAGTGAGGGTGTTATGTGAGATGCAAGAAAGAGAGTATGAAAGAAATGGAGGAGAGGAGCAGAGAGAAAAAAAAGTAGATTCTGAGTTATGAAAGTGAAAGATGTAAAGATTATGAGATGGCAAACGTAAAAAAACGATGCGAAACCCTTCGAGTCTGCTCTTGTTTTTTGAAAGTCAGCCCTTGTCCCAAATAAGGAAATCGCGACAAAAAAAAAGTGGACACGGAAACACTTCTTTGCAAGACAGTGCATGAGACAGAAAAGCATACAAAAACATTCAACCACTATAGGAAAAAAAAATAAAAGCTCGGGCAATGCAGGGTGCAGATCAATGTGTTCCAAGGCGACGGACGCGGAGTACAACGATATCAGAATTCTCGGTCCTCTAGCTTGAGCCTCCTCGAGTACAGAGTCCTGCATCTTCAATAGCGCGTCCTACTCTTCATGCTGAGGAACGCTTTGCGTGAGCGCGAAGGTCAAAGCAGTCTTTGTTTTCTTTTGACTAGCAAATGCAGTATTTCAGAGCTGCTTCATATATATAAATATATATCTGTGGAGAGAGATCATTGCGCTTTCTCGCTCTGTGCAGGAAAGCAGGAATGCATTGACCTGCATCAGGACGGGAGGGGTGATATGATGATAAAGAGTGGAAAGGAAGAGATGTGAAAGCTAGAGCCAGAGAGCGCTCGGTTGAGAGAACAAAAAAGTCTGTAACCGAGACATGGGCCCTCATGGCTTACTTTGGATGTGGGTTTCCACAGTGCCGGTCATGGTACACCATGAGCTCATATTTTGTGACCTAGATCTGGATACCTTTTACTCCCTTTCTGGTAAACTTAACATTATTTTTTAAGGGGGGGGAGGACCTTTCCCTGTTTGGTTGCTCCCCTCCCTCTGCTCTTCCTGCTCCATTGTCTGTTTCCTAGGCTTAGCCTTTCTCCTGAGAAATCGTTAAAAAAGCAATATACTCTAGTTCATTACACTCTACTCTCAGCTCCTCCATACAAGATAGCATTAAAAATATAGGAGACAACAATATGAGAACAATATAGCTTTGGTTGGTATGATACTTTCATTGCCATTAGTGGTAAGGTAAATTTTTTTTGGTAAAAAAAAAAGAGTAATGTATCTACAAGAATAAAGGAGGGAAAGGATCCGAACAATGAGGACAAAAAATTGAAGCCATCCCAGAAATCTAAGGGCGATGACGCATAGGAATGGGTGCAGAGTGGAACCTCCGGTCGTCATAGGATGAAGATGACGAACCATTCTGGCTAGGGCTCGGGCTGCCAGCGCCGGCACTGTTACCGCCCTGTTGGTGGTAGTATCCTCCTGGAGGATGAGATTGCGAAGGCGACGACGGATAGTGGCCATGATGAGATGAAGACGTCGACGAGGTCGAATGTTGATGTTGGTGATGAGAAGGGTGATGGCTGCTAGTGCTGCTGCTGCTGCTGTGGTGATGGTGATGAGAATGGTGCTGATGCATAGGCGAATAATTAGGGAACGACTGAGAATATGGGCCTGGGCTACCGTGCGAAGACGAATACGAAAAAGAGTTGGAGTGGGCGTGTTGTGAGTGGCCACTATGAGGCGACGGGTGCGAGTTGTGTCCGTGCGACATTGAGTACGAGTGCGAATGCGAGTGATGGGCAGGATGGCCATTGCTATCTGATCGATGGTGCTGGTGTTGATGGGGCACGGGCTGTGGTCGTTGCTGAGAGTGATGGCTGCTTCCATTGGGGCTACCGCCATTAGTGCCATTGCTATGATGTGAGAAGGACATGACAGGCTGGGGCGAGTGGTGTTGAGGTGGAGGGAAGCTTGAGCCGAGCGAAGGCAATGATGGTAGTGAGCTCGACATGTTGGTATCCATAGGTTCTGTCTTTGGGCTCTGGCTTCCGCTGCTGGCACCACCATGATTGCTATGTCCATGAACATTGCTATGCCCGTGTCCGTTGCTCATAGGCCCATGAGGCTCCCACCGCATAGGTCGCGACGACTGCTGGTGCTGGTGATGGGCGGGATGGTGGAAGTGCGAGGGCAGTGACGACGACATCTCTGGTGGGTGGTGATGGTTGTGCGAGGCACCGTGCATGTGGCCACCATGACCATTTTGATAGTGGTGATGCTGCTGCTGCTGTTGTTGCTGCTGTTGGTGATGGTGGTGTGGTCCTCCTCCGTGGCCGTTTATATCCTTGGGTGGCTGGC
The DNA here is from genome assembly GCA_016098105.1 of Actinomortierella wolfii. Classification (NCBI taxonomy): domain Eukaryota; kingdom Fungi; phylum Mortierellomycota; class Mortierellomycetes; order Mortierellales; family Mortierellaceae; genus Actinomortierella; species Actinomortierella wolfii. Next base: position 35,333 of record JAAAIY010000219.1, read on the forward strand.
CCGAGTAGTGGCGGTGATGCTGGAAGTGACCGCCGCTCTCACCCTGATATGACGACGAATGCGGGAAGCCAGGTGAGGGCTGGAACGAGCTTGGAAAACTGGTGCCGAGCTTGGGCACACTGCTACCATAGTAGTCTGGCCGGTCATGGTTGATGGGAGGAAGGAAACCGCCCGAATGCGAGTGAGAATGTGAGTGCGAGTGGCTGTGTGCACGGCGCGCAGGTGACGGCGGTGACGGGTGATTAGGCGAGTGAAGGTTTGGACGGTGTTGAGCAAATGGCGACATGGGTGATTCAAAGCCACTGGGTGAGGCAGGCGAGGCAGGATAAGGGTGCCTGGATGTCGGTAGCTTGCTTTCGTAAGACGAACTGGAGTCATGACGTAGAGATAGATCAGATGTTGCAGGAAGGCGAGGTCAGTCGGTCGGTTCTGCGCAGCAAGGTTACATTGAAGAAGGCTCCCCAGTCTTTTTCTTCTTTCAGTTCTGTGGCCCATGCCAAGCAGTAAGGGGAACATAAACACAAAAAAGGAAGGAAGGGAATAGAACGCTATGGGCAGGATGACCGTGTGATCTCTTTTCCCACCCTTGTTGCGACGCTAATCATCCTTTTGCCCGTGAATGTCACTACATAAAATCGACATACCTGATGAAATCCTTCATGGGCATATCGTGACCCTTTTGATGCCTTGTGAGCGTTGTGCGACGTGTGAACGTTTTGCCGCATCCGGGCTGATCGCAGACATATGGTCGCTTACCAGTGTGCGTGCGGCGGTGGCGAGCCAAAGACGATGACTTGAAGCATCATGAAGAAATATAGAGTGGTGTGCAAAAGGATGATTAGACGGGTTTTTAGAGAATAGAAGACACATCCAAAAGTCACAAACAAACAAAAAGAGGGAGTAAAAGTAGAGGCAGCAGTAAAGTCGAGTCAGAAAGGGGGCTAATGAAGGAAAATGGAGTGACCGAGGAGGCACGCGCGCAGTACGGGCCAGTGCGCAACACTACAAGGCACACGTTGCAATCAATCGATCCATATGGGAAAAAACAAAAATAAACAAGTCTTGGGACAAGTCAATCCGAATATTCGAGTGGTTCTTACATCGCTAAACGATTTTTGGCACGACTCATACTCGCACACATGTGGGCGTTCGCCGGTGTGCGTTCGGTAGTGGACGGTCAAGGCTGATCGCTGGATAAATTGCTTTCCACACCCAGCCCAGTCGCATTGGTAGGGTCTAGTATTCGAGTCATTGAATTTATTAAAAGAAGAGGCAATGAAATGTCATGTCCAGTGACGTTAGTAATTTCTCTTTGTATCCTTCCCAATGGCACATGAGCGTTCATCGCCTCACAATGGATAAAAGATCCTCATTGTTGGCACTGAATGCAGGAGAGAGGTCGAAGCAGCAAAATACAGCACTGTGCAAAAAGGAGCAAAGAGAGAATGGGGGCGAGATGGGGAGGGGAGGGGATGGGGGGGACTAGAGACAGTGATGCACGGTAACTGTTAACAATGATTGAAAAAATATATATATATATATGCTCGCTGGTGGCAAGAGGGGGGTATGAGGGAATCGTGTGTCCTCGAAGAAACGGGAGAAAAGGGAGGAGGGGTAAGGGATGTGGGGCACTGACCACCCAACACCACGACATTCACAAAGGACGACCACACGCCCCTCTTCGTTGGTTCTCGGACCACGCGCATCTCCTCTTTCCCTCCCTCTTGCAGACAAAAACGGACACAAAAGCGTGCGTGCTCAGTAACACCTCATTCAACAAAAAGAGCACTCCGCATGACCATAGGACCTGCGTCTCCATCTCCTATTTTTCATGACGGCCGATCGATCACACTACAATACAGTACACCGCAGACTCGGTGGTGTGGCTCAAATGGTTGAAGGAAACAAAGAGTGTGTGTGAAAAGAAGAATGTAGGTAGTGATGTAGGTGATATCAAGGGGCTGGGAGAAGAAGCGATGATGTGATGGGATGGTGGTGATAGGCATGATAAACGTGCAAACAAAGATCAGCATTGCTCGAACATGTAGCCGGTGCGTCCCTCCTCTTCGACTTTCCAATACCGCGTGAACTTATCCTTTGTTTTCCCCAACCACGATCTCAATACAAAAAAAGGCAGAACAAACAATATCCTGCTGCGTCTGCCCGTGTTGGTCTCCAAGATAACACATAGTTGACCATTTTTGGCATTGGCAGAGAGAGGAGAGAAAGGAGGAGGAGGTTTTAGACTCGTGTTCAGATGCTCTGACATCGAGACAAGATGAGGCAAGGACAGAAAAACACAAGAGTATGCAGAAAAAAAAAGGGGGAAAGGAGAGACGGAAAAGTGAAAAGAGCGTGGCGAAGGATTGAGCATTGTACAGATCGGTCGGGTAGGGGTGGGTGGATGCGATTAGCTGGCAGGGGAGGGGGGAGACAAAGGAGGACAATCACGGGAACGAAGGGTAAAAGTGGTTGCTCGTTTGCATTGCTGCATTGCTTGCTTGCTTGTGTGGATGTTGCTGTTACTGAAGATGTTGTGTTCTTTTTGTTGTTGTTGAAGGGGAATGACTTGAAGAAAAATACGTTACCTCTCGCCGGTGTGGATTCTTCGATGTCTAGCAAGATCGGATCGTCTCGAAAAGGACTTTGTGCAGTTTTCCCAGGAGCACTCGTATGGCCGCTCAGAATCAACGACAGTGGACTCTGCCTCAGAGGAAGACCCGCTTCCTTTAAGGTCATCGCCGTCGTGGTCTCCTTCGCCTTCACCGTCCTCATCTGGATTGCCGTCCAGATCGATATCAAGGTCGAGGTCAATATCGTTATTGCTGGTGCTCATGGGACTATCATGTTTCTGCTGCTGTGCATCGCCCTCAGATTTGATATGAGCCTTTTGGACGTCTGTTGCGCCGCCAGACGAGTTGAGGATGTTGCGGATATCCATTCACAAGAGGGAGGAAAGAAGCCGAGTAGTGTATGTGTTGTACTGTCGATAATAGTTGTGCTTAAGGGACAACTCAGCAGCCAAGAATATATATTATTATATATATAACACGCAGGAATGACAAATCCGCCTCGAGAAATTGGGGAGAAGCGAAGCGACCAGGGCGGGCAAGCGCGATATTTAAAGGAAAAGGGCAAGGACGCACAAGCGTTGAACAGGGCTGAGTCAACCAGGAGGCAAGACAGTGTATATAATATATAAATAAATAGAGGGCCGAGGCAGCAGCGTCTGTGTCTGTGTCAGTGTTGAATGAGCAGAAGTTGAAGATTGGGTAAAAGGAATGAGGGGAGGGGGGGAATGATTATTGGGCCTAATCAGGTCAGCGGCCTTTGGACCAATTCAAGGGTTGGAATGAAATTAGGAGGTGGTACAGGTCAATCGGGGTGGATGAATGAGGAAAGAGAGAAAGGAGGAAAGTAGGAGTTGAAGAGGAGGTGGAGGAAGAAGGCAGGACGAAGAAGAGGATGTGGAGAATATCACAAGTGAGAAGAAGAAGAAGGAAAAAAAAAGGGAGGAAGGATGGAAGGAAGAAAGAGGACAATATCGACTGAATGTCTGAGGAAGGAGGGGTGATATGATGAAGAAGAATAAAAGAAAGAAAGAGAGAGACGATGAAGTGTTGAAGAGCAGAGAGAGGAGGAAGAGATCACAGCAGAAGATCGCAAGGTAAGAGAGTGTGAGTCTTTGCGAGAGGAAGAAAAAAAAGAGGGAACCAAAAAAAAGAGTGAGAGACAAAGAAGTGTGCTTGGAAATACCACGAGGATTGAATCACATAAAATAAGTTAACTTTTTCCTCTGTTAGTTCTAGGGGTGGAGGGTGGGGGTGTTGTTGTTGTTGTTGATGTATGTGTGTTTTGGTTGAATCATCCAGCAGCAGCAGCAGCAGCAGCAGCAGCAGCAGCAGCAGCAGCAGTGGCAGCACTCGAGCGAAGAAAAAGAAACTCACACATAGGCTGGCTACCAATTCAGTCCGCACCCTATTCAGTCCCCGAGAAGTAAATACTATAACAAAAAAAAGTGGCATAGAATAAGAACATGCACTCTGCTCTCCCTAAGTGCTTAGCAACTACCTTTGGCCCTTCCTTTTTGTCTCTTCCCGTCCCCAATTTTACGCACTCTCGACTCCTCCTAATTTCCACCCTCATCCATTCCTCTCTACCTAGCCGTCTATCAGTCGTCTGTTTCAACGTAGCTACCCCTCATGGATGGCGGTAGACCCTTCCTTCCTTAGTTCATTGCTTCTTCTCTTTCTCCCTCTCTAGAGAGCACAATTTTTCGTTCTATCATGCATTGCCCGTCCTACTCGCACTTCGGTTCTTGTGGGTGTGTGCACCGTAAAGCAATTACCAATTACCAATTAACAAAAAAGAAATGATGAGTGAGAGAAGGGTGAGGGTGAGAACAGGAAGGAGACATAGCCCGAACGGACCTCTTTTTCTCTCCTTTCCCTTCCTCTCAAAAATGCGCTGGATTAACAGGGTCGAGGGCCACGAGCCCATATACATGTTTACACACACACACAAAACACACAAATATCAATGTAGATAGTCTAGCAAAAGTGAAAAAAGATGTGCGGTAGGGTGGATGAACTGAGAGTGTGAGAGAAGGAAAAAACAACAAGCGGGCTAAAAGGAAAAAAAATGACCTGAATGAACCCCTCGTCTCCCACTAGTGCACGACGACAACAATATGAGGAATGTGCTGCAGCACGCATGCATACGAGCCCTACATTTTGTTGCTCTGACTCTTGTCGCATGAACGATCATGTCACCCAGTTGTCTCATTTCGTAGAAGAAACGATCTTGCGTGGTACATGCTCAGAAGGGTCTTTGATGAATTAGCCAGCCTGTCCAAAGCTTTCCTCACATCTTTATACTTCTCTTTTCTCGGCTCACATTGTTTTCTTCTTTGGCCATGGTATTGGTAGATTAATCTTGTTTTTCTTCGACGGAGCATGACCCACTCTTCGAATCTTGCTCTTGCAAGGAAATAATGCGCACCCCTTTGGAGGAGCATGTCCGCACAAGCTCAATCGATCATGAAGAAGAAAATTAATTTCTAATCCCTTTTAATTTCTAATCCCTGTACTTCTGACTCGCTTGTATCAAAGTCTTGGACCGAGCCTGCACAACATGCATTGCTGGATGCGCTCATGGGAACAGTGCACTCTCAGGCAAAGTTCGCGATTGAAATCAAAACGAGATGTACGGCCATTAAAAGAAACCCTCCGGGATATGCATGCAAGTCATATTGTTTTGCTTGGAGGAGAGAGAATCCAAAAGGGATCGCACGTACGCAAACAGGGTCACGCTCACCCTGTTGAACATTGGTCCAAGTGTTCATTTGCTACATGGATGGGAAAGATGAACCACAAGTCGAAGGGATGAGACCACAAGAAGCGTAAAACCAAAGAGTGAAAACGAGATGAAGGACACTCAATTGGCGCATTTTTCTCATGTCTCTGTCCATCCCCTTGTCTTTCTTGACAGGTCCATACCTCATGCCCCCCACTCGTACAACAACACTTTGCCAGCTAGGGCTGTATTCTCACCCGATGTCTTTAGTCTATCTTGGCTTGAGCTCAACAACACGAACACACAACAACGCTCGAGCTCATCTGGTGCGACCTTCTACTTGATATTTCACATCCCCTTGTTTGGCGAAACAACAAGTAAAGAGAAAGCTTGGAAAACATGACACACCGCCCACTCAAAAAAAACGACGACATCGTGCGTGTGGTTGGCCCAAAAAACAAGAGTGCATCTTTCCCTCCTCCCGCCTTACACCAATGCATTTTCGCTCTCTTCCAGAAGGTCCCTTGTGTGCCCCTCCCGAGGATAGGGGGGAGGGAGATGACCTGCTGCTTCAGTGCCTGCGTTACTATATATTTTTTTCTCCTTGTTTTTCCCTCCAAAAAATCGATTCCCATGATTGGTGGCGGTGATATGATCAGTCGAATCTCTGTCTGCCGTCAGCACAGGAACAATAAAGGGTCAATGTCAGACTTTGACTCATGCTGGCCCCCACGCGTCGCAAAACTGAAAAAGCGTGCACCGCCGCCAGAAAGCGTACCTGAAGGAGCCTTGAGGTCACCAAGCAGGCAGCAGCTAACCCTCCCATATTAAAAGCCATTCCTATCGATGCAGGGGTTGAAATATTTGCACACAGAGCATACACACTATCCTTCTCAAATGCACACGACGATACGATGTCCTCATGGACGCATGCACCATTTTCATTGTATACGAAACACAGAGCTTCTATTTTCTTGCTCTTTATTTTCACATATACACATATTCACACACCCACGCATACAGGCACAGCTTGCGAATGGTGAAAATATTCTCAAGCTTGTGCGTACATTTGTGTGAATGTGCCTGGGCCTTGTTTTTTCGTGGAAAATATACCTGAGTGCTACATAACGTTTTTGAAACTAACATTAGGGTAGACGCTAGTGAGAGCTGTGCCATGTGTGTTTTTTTTTGCTCCTCTTCACTAGCCGAAAATGACAGTGCAGGGAAGAGGAGTGGGCGTGGCTGGCAAAGTGGAGCAGAGAGATGATTTCCCAAATGATGAGCAAATTCTAATATTGATAATAACACAGGTGTGAGATTTCCGAGAGTGTATGTGATTTTAGCGCCAAATCGACAAAGAGCTAATGAAATCTGCAGCAACAGTTCCTGGCCTCTCAAAAGTGCATGGTCCAGAACAAACAAAAAGACCTTTTTGGCCTTTCCATTGCGCTCTGTGCATACATTTTATATACTTTGGCTCTTTGCCATGCATGGCTGAGAGGCCCACTGCTATGCAGTTTTTTTTGTCGGCTCCTTTCAATCGAGAAATAAATGGGGAGCAAAAAAAAAATCTTAACGTCGGTTAAAAGATACTACGGGCCATTTAGACCAGCCTTTTTCCTCCACAAACACATACACACGCCTCCGGTGAAATGCATTGGAGGGGGAGGGAGGGAAGGAGCAAAAAAAAATTCACAAAGTTGTTGACAAATATAATACATAACTTCACCCGCATATTTGCTCTCTACGCCGTCATGATCATGCTTGAAAGAACAAAATACCCTGTGCGCCTCAAACAATCTGCCCATAATAACAAACAATAACAATAACAAAAGAGAATTTAGCGCTGATGGAATCGTCCCACAGCATTAAGACAACGTGATGCATTAAAAAAATACTTGTCTCCGTGGTAGATGGGGAGCGCAGAAGGTATCCTTTCTCTTGCTCCAAGTTAACTTGGAGAAATCCCTAGTCTACTCACCCACCCCCACTGTACCGCCGCAAGGGCACACACCCTCAAGTGATTTTGTAGTAGTATACCCTTTTTAGCCACCGTTGCACCCAATTGAATATCTATTCCGTTTCTTCTTCTTCATTCTCTAGCACAAGGCACGTTTTAACTAGATGGAACTCCATCTTGACTCAGGTCATTGATGCTCCCTTCTCAAGAAAATTAGCTAATTCATACCTTGCCAGATATGAGAGTCAGATGGATGAGTTGTCTCAATTATTGCTCCTTGACCATCAAACAAAGTTTTCATTTGTTTATCGAGTGGACCAACCTGTTTGCCAAGAAAGGTCCTCGTAAAGCCTCAGAGTACCAATGAAGTAGCCACTTCATGTAGTCCCCAGAGTTCAAGCCAATAAACACTAATTAACTATCCCTCTCAGCCGGGTTCCTTGAGAGGCCCAGAAGAAATACCTTCTGTTCATAATTGTTTTCTTTGCCTAATCGCCACAGGAGCATGGACATTTTTTTCAGTCAACAAATTAAGCTTGAGTGCTCGATCAATAGCGTTCGGGGAAAGGTAAGAATGGGCAATGCATACGTGGTCTCGAGAGCCAGCTCTCTGGAGTGATTGCAAGCTCTCATCAAGGACAACCACCAACTTTTTAGGAAAGGCTCAGTGGCATGCGACGTCTCTCTTCCTTCATAATTATCTTTTATTTTCCATGAGAACAAAAATTACGGCCGTTGGTTCTATCTAACCCAATTCAACTAAAAAGTGCATGAGATGTAGAACAATGGGATAGGATCATGATTTTCATTAGTCCTATGGCAGATTATTAGCACGGTTGGCCAAATCTAGCCACTCTTGTTGCAGTAGATGGTTGGAGCCCTATTTTTTGTTACTTTTACACAGCCCATGCAACCTCATTGAAGGTAGTGTCACTGGTATGCAAGCCTTATTTGGCGCAAAGTATCATAAAGGTTCTTTATAATTTTTTTTTTGTTTTTGTGTTCATCGATATGGGCTCCACTTTGTCAACGTTCACTTTTCTCCGAGCTTTTTTTTTTATTTGAAACGAACAGCAGCAAGAAAGATGCAAGAAAAAAAGAATATAACGAAAAGATGAGAGCAAAAGCAACCCAATGTTCAGGGTAAAATGGAGCTGACAATTACAAACGAGCCAGCCGTGTAACCAAGAGCACAAGCGTGAACTAATTTGACCCCACGGAGGGGGGATAGCCTCGATTGATTTTCCACCTGTTGTTCCACGCATGACAAATGTGCCCCACAGTGGATGTGTAACATCAAAAGTTGCTCAATCGTAAACACAAAAAAAAGTACAACAAAGCAAAGCGAGGAGGGCTAAGGCGAAATGATCATGGTGGGTGGTGCCCTGTTTTTTTTCATCCTTACTTGCTTTTTGAACGATGAGTAGATCGATATCTGCAGATCTTATTTCTCCAAATGAGATACGAGGGACTGGGAGGAAAGGGGGAGGGGAAGGGACGAAGTTCAGGGAAAGCAAAATGACCGAATAGAGCCTCGTCGTCAGACGATTAGCTTTGAAGTCTCTCAATATTGGAGAGTAATCTTGTATCCCCCTCAACAACTAAATAGCCGTTTCCCGCGTGGCATAATAGAACGGGGTGGGAACGACTGAAAAAAAAAGACAAGGGGGATAGACATCTTTGTGCAGTGCAAGGGACGCATGGCCATATTCGGGTAGAGTCATCAACAGACGAAAACAAACATATACATACACACGATCAAAGGGAAGCATAATGACGAATGAGGGAAAGCACTAAGGGGAAGAGATGAGGGAGAGAAAGAGGGAAGGTACACCAAGTACACACGGTCCTTTTTTTTTCTGTTGATGCAAGCAATAAAGTACTTTTTTCAGCTTTTCTCCTGTGCCGAGGCACAACGCACGCCTGCTGTTTGTACCCGTACCTGGGATCGGAAGGTTTCAGCAAAAATAAATCCATCGACAAAAACGAAATCGTGCTTGTGCTTGCGGAGGCATGGTGCGTGTTTAGATGGGATCATCTTTCCCTTTCTCCTCTTATCCCCGCCCCTTCCATTCAGGCACGATTGGCGGAGGTGATCAATGTGCGTGTGTATATGTGCGTGTGTTGTGTGTTGTGTGTGTGTGTGCTCAACTTATACTTTGCTGAAAAACGTGGCAGGGAGGGTTTTTGTGTGCCTCACTGGTTTGTGTGCGTGTGTGTTTTCATGTTCGCCAACTCCGACGGCTTATGGATCAACCAAACAAAACGCTTGTTTGCCCCCCTTCCTCTCCTGGGCCAGCTATCTATGACAAAAAAAGGGTACAGCTTGCGGAAAATGGACGTGCTTCTGCCGCTGCCGATCTTACCTTGCAAGTAATACAGATGCAGCGGCAGGGCAAGACAAAAAAGAAGAGAAAAAAAAAAGTGAATGGGCATCGATAATGCAAACATTGTGCCCAGTTGGTATTTTCAGCATTTTATGAACGGTATAGGGCTCCTACCACGTTGTACCAGCAAAGAAGCATGGATGCTGAGCACAAAGAGAAAGCTTGACCAAAGATAAAATGTTTAAGATATTTATCGGAAGAGTTCCGGAAGAAAAAGCTCGCTGGGATAGAATAATAGAATATGAGATAGTATTAAAAATTCTCTTGGTGTACTGTTACTGAGGGTGTGCGCCTACATTGCTCTCTTCCCCTCTAGTCATATCTGGCTCCCTTTCCTCTTTAGGTCTCTCTTAGTTAAGACGTTCATGGCGAGTAGGTCGACCTCCTATCTTTCGTTTGCCCACTCTCGGCCTCATTGCATTCGTCGCTTCTCATAATCTTGTATTTTCTTCCTCGCCTTCTCTCCCACACAACATTGGCCTGGTGGGCGAGGACTGTGCTCACACCCACCCATTTCAATTTTGCATGGAAATACACCGCTTGCCCAAGAATGACTCTTTTTAAAGTTTCCACGTTTTTTTCTGCTCTCGCATGGTAATTGTGTACCTTCAAGACAGGACTAGCACGTACGTGTGTACAAGACACACATACACAAGCAAATAGATTGATGTCGTTTTGCTTGCTCGCCCTGTCTTTCCGACTCTGTTCCCCCCCTCCCTTTCCCCTTACCGTTGTTTCTTTTGTGTTCAACACACGCTGCGTTATGCTTACTCAAGTTTTCTTCCCATCTTGCCTTGAACTGCTCTACTCCATCTTGCACTGTTGCCATTTGACTTTTTTTTTTCTTCCGTCCTCCCTGGTCCGTTTTGGCCACGGATGTTTCTACTTTTTTGGGGAAGAAAGAAAGAGAGAGAGGGAGGGGCCACTTTCCCTCTCTTCACTTCTGAGGGTACAAAATGTCGCCATTCCCGCTCCCTTAGTGCACGCACACCCTCAAATTTGATTCTGAGCCACTTTTCTTTCTTTCCACGGCTCAGTCGCTGAATAAGGGGTGGGAAGAGTGAGAGAGATCATCAACAACAGGCCCATTTCTTCCTGGGCCTTGCCTTACACCTTCGTGCCTTGTTAGCTACGTATACGTAATATCCCTCGGGCAATAGGGGTTAGGAAATGTTCCACCTGCTGTACATATTGGATATGCCCTCCTTAATGCCGGGTAGATCTCTTTTGTTGGGCAATGATGAAAGAGATCCACTTCCGGAAGTACAGCAAGCAAAAAGGCAGGAATAAATCTATTATCTTTTTCAGGCTGGGGAAAAGGGAGGGGGGAGGAGGTGCGTGCGATGCACAGATCTTCCCGCGTGGCTCGCTCACCTGACGCCCGCCCGTTCACCGTTTTGCTTTGTTCTCGTTTCCATCTCCTTCCCTCTAGGCCCTTTTTTTTTCTGACAGTGCACAAACTGTGTGTGAGTGGGTAGGTGTGTCTGTCACATCATCGATTCGTTTCCCATTCCTCGATATGAAACCTGACCGTTGGAAATGACAGAAACAGAAACAGCAAATGAAAAGGGGACGGAGAACATAGCCAGTCAGATCCAACGGTCCGGACCTGGGCCATGACTCGGTCGCACAATTTGCCACACACGATTCAACCTTCTGGATTATTTTTTTTTTGGCCTGTTTTCAGGCACTCGCTCAACCACTGTTGCACGGAGCTCTTTGAGTGGCACCTTGCCAGTCATCGCCTGATCCGTTCACCAGTCTCACTATTTGATCCTCTTGCTCAATCGTCGCGCCCCACCACCCCACTCCACCCCACCCTCAATAGCCTATTACAACTCCGTAACCCAATGAAGCAGGGATACTAGAAGGACGAGAAAAGTTGATAGAAAAGAACCTCAAACCTTGCTTTCCTGCTGGACACACACAGGACCAGACAAGAATTATAGTTCAACGATCCAGGCACCCAGCACAACTCTTTTGTCTTCTTGTCTGCTTTTCATCGCCCCTGTTATGGACTGAGCGGCCTTCCTCCGCACACAAGTACATTTAAATTGCCTATTTCTCCTGGTTTCTCATAGGTTGAGTCATTGGAGTGGCCCTTTTTTTCTTTTTTTTTTTTCTCTTGGCCCTTCTCTTCAGTTTCAGATCCGGTCAGGGTGTCCATTGGGTCATTTAGGCGGGAAATATATTTACTTTATTGTGTTGTTGATTATAACAACTCTGTGCAATATCTCAACAACGTGGCGCTGAGGCAACAGAGAGCCAAAGTGGCCAAGCGTGGAAAACGCGCTCAACGCTAGGCCACCCCATTTTGTTCTTGAATAAAACTGTTGAATGAGAGAACGCGGACATTTCCTTCCTCTTCTTCTTGAAAGACTGCATAAAAAAACGTGAATAATCTTTTACCCAAAGGGGTTTCCATGTAACTTCTTCCTCATCATGTCATGCACTTTTCTTTTTTGTGCTGTGATACAATATGTGCCTTTGAACAAGATTCCAGAAACTGAATGTCCGGCCGAGAGCATTCGTCATTTTCTTCCTCTCATCTCCTCATCCTCCGCGATTTGCCGGACGGAAGAAGACCTGCAACAATACTATATACAGCGCGAGCCTCTTTCTTTTTTTTCAGGGGTTTCCTTCTCCAGACAAGTGACATTAAATTCCAGGGGATATCTGACACCCCTAGAAGCTTTTTTTTTTTTGCCGTTGCTGTGTCAAAAAACGTCCAACATCGCCGTTCTAGTTTTTCAGGGGGTGAGAAAATCATCTACCGGCAGCTTTTCAAGGAACCAGACTCAAGGTAGAAGAAAACGGGAGATGGAGAGAGAAAGGGAGAATGAAAAAAGACCTGCATTTGATCGACTTACTTTTCCGAGACGACAAGAACGTGTTCGTTGGCATTAGACGAGTGCAATTCCCATTTCTATTCTGGTTGAAATCGCCAAACGTGAGGCGGTCTCACTATCTGCGACCCCATCAGCGCTTTTTTTTTTTTTTTTTTTTTTCTTCAACCCTTTTTTGTCCGCGTTTATTTCCCATGTTTGAACAGTACTTTAAGGCAAAACGACGAAGGTTAGAAAAAAAATATGGTTTGAAGCAAAGGACTCGAGTGTACACATACACCAGGTAAGTTGAATAGGCTTGTGTGAATCCAAAGGACGTCACTATCCCCTTTGAGACCTAAAATTCGACTGGCTAGGCCTTGTATAGACACAAAGAATGGTTGCATGCCTCTTTGTACGACACCACCTTTGAAGAAGTCTTTGCGCGCCCAACAGCTCAAAAAATGTCATCGTAATCCTCCCCCCTTATCCTTTCCCCCTTTCTCATTCCGAGCAAATGTTTTTATTCTTACCACACACACCCTTCCAATGTCGCAGCTCGCTAATACGCCGATTTTCTACTCTGGTGACGCTGATTGATCAAAAAACTATACCTTATCCCCTATCTCCCTTTTCCCTTATATTAATCAACAACAACAATAACAAGAAGGTGGTATGTGTGTGACCTGTTGGGGGTGTTTGGTGGTTGCTGTTAGGTTTATTTGTATTGCACTTGTGGAGAGCGATGGCATCATAGAGGGCCCGAGAAAAAGGAGAGCAAAAAAAAAAAAAAAGAATGGAATTTCATTTTATATGGATAGGAGTGGATAGTATGCATTCACCTTGGTCAGCCATTACCGATCAATGGAAAACTGTTGTTTGATCCCCTCTCCCAAATCTGGCCATCAAAGGGTGATTCCATTCCAAAGGGATGAGTATTCCATGGCCATGGGGTAGTGAGAGAGTCCAACTATCAAATGTATCACATTTGAGATCTACTTAGAGCTTTTCACGCGAATCATTTTTCGTGGCATCCTTGACTTTTTATACCCACAATTTTTGAGAATGAGTGCTAGAAAAGAAGAGGATGGATGGATGAAGGAAACTTGTAGCGGAATGGTGTCTTTTATATTCGTTACCACCGAGAACACCATATCCTTCTTTTTCTTTATTTTTACTTTTGTGTTTTCTTGATACATAATTTGAATCAGGATCGACCACCATGGCAGAGGAGAGAAAATAAAACGCCAACATGTTTTGGTTACCCTGACAGAAACATTGAGAACAAAAAGACAACGGAGGGGGGGATCACGCTGTTGGAGCGCTGACAGGAACGAAAAAAACACCGTTGTGCTCGAGCGTCATCATAACCAATCAAGAGATAAGAAAGGACAGGTAAAAGGGTGGTCGTGGCGACATTTTGTTGTTGTTGGGCATTGTATCTGAAGTGATATACCTTTCTATCCCTCGAGGCAGCCTGGCATGGATGTATGCACGGCATGTACTGCAGGCGTAAGCGGTACCATCAACGCAACAACCCAAAAGATTCCCGCATGGGCTTGTTTATTTTCTTCTCCCTTCATTCTAAAACAACTATCTTTCCGTTGTAGGGGAGGGGAGAGGAAGACATGCATAGGCATGGGGGCTGAAAAAAAAGGGATGGAGCGACCGTTGCGCCCACGTTCAATTTCCATGATGGCATCGGATTACTGTGTCACCCACACTAATACGCACACGACCCCCCTCCCATCACATCAGAAAGCCGCATCATCATCCCTTTGCCCTCGTTTATGCCCTGTGCAAGTGGAAAAAAAGCACACAGACGCATAGCAAACAACTACGCCTTGACGCATGATCATCCCTTTCTTTCTTCCCTCCCCTTCTCTTTCAATCTAATTCGTTCTTCCTGCAATTGAAGTGTTTGTTACGATATTGGTTATTTCTACACACACCTTCCCGCATATTGAGAACAGTAAAATCCATATGGGAGATGCACATCTGTGTGACACACGTAACCTGTCTGCACATTAATGGAAAAGTCATGCATTTCCGTATAGTGTTTTCAATGGGTGCTTTAATATGATACAACTGCTATTCGAGAATAACAAAGTGAAGTGTGTGTAGGTGTGTTTTTCTTGAGCAAAAAAGTCAAATTCAAATGGGGTTATGCCGAGGGAAAGGGGGAGAGGGTCATCTGCCTCAATTTTTTTTGCTGCTCAGAGATGGATCATCTCACCAATGCAACAAGCGCACGATTCGATGTGGTCGCCCGCAACCAAAGATTGTACAACATGCTGAGACATGTCTTTGGTTGGCGTCTGTTGTTCGCTTTGGGTATATGACGAGGTGAGACCTCGAAGGAAAGCAACCTGTTTGTGAACAGGTGACGACGATTGTTGCTGACCAGGTTGCGGCGATTTTGACGGCGATGATGACTTGAGGGAAGCCGGTGAGATACTGCCGCGGTTGCGACCTCCCTTTCGACCATCCTCCTCTTTCGAATTCTGCTGGTAGCTGTCTGGTGACGGTTGTTGTTGGGACTGCAGCATATGTTGCTCAGCCAAGGCACGAAGATGTTCAAGATTCTTCCACTCATCCGAGTCAGGCGTTGGGATCGGCCGGCTAACTGACCGGCTGCGATTCGACTCGAGCGACGCCAGCGTCTCCTTGATCTGCTTGTCCTTAACCTGCTTCTCGCGCAAAGCCGCTTCAGCTGCCGCTGCTGCAGCCTGACGCTCAGCCTCAGCCTGTGCTTGTGCCTGTGCCTGCCATTGCGTAGTTGCCTTCGCTGCAGCGTCGGGTGACACCCACGACAGGCGTCCATTGACCATAACGACCGATGTTCGCGTTCCTGCCTTGTGAGGTCCTCCAGTTCCTGTGGCCGTTGCTGTCGCGTTATGAGCAGCCGAAGTGAGCACGCCATTGGCGTCTTGAATCAGCGTTCGACGCTGACTCTCGCGGCGGCGTTGGCGTTGCTGTTGCTGGTAGGTGTGTTGGCGCTGCAGGAGGTCGAGTTGTAACTCTAGGGTTCGCTTCTCTTGACGTATTGCTTCAAAGCCACGTTGCAGTGCCGTGATATGCTCCATCAAGAAGGCTGTCTTGCGTTGCTCCAGCGCCAGCTGGCTCTCCTGGTATGAGGCATTTACTGTGAAGCGTCTTGTCGGATG
Organism: Actinomortierella wolfii; assembly: GCA_016098105.1. NCBI lineage: Eukaryota > Fungi > Mortierellomycota > Mortierellomycetes > Mortierellales > Mortierellaceae > Actinomortierella > Actinomortierella wolfii. Next base: position 50,967 of record JAAAIY010000219.1, read on the forward strand.
GCGTCGTCCGAGGCCGGTGGAGGCGGAGGTGGTGCTGTTTTGGTTGCTAGTACCCTTACTGGCGACGGATGTGATGGCATTGAGAACCGAAGCAATGGCGCCTTCACTTAGAGAAAGGCTTGCATGCTTAAAGTCGCCGGGAGTCGTAGGTGTAACAGGTGTAGCTGCAGCACCAGTCTGTTGTAAATGCTGTTGCTTCTGTTGCTTCTGTTGCTGCTGTTCTTGCTCTCGTTGTTGTTGTTGTTGTTGTTGTTGTTGTTGTTGTTGTTGTTGTTGTTGTTGTTG